>JAAAKO020026163.1:0-14087 GCA_010015015.2 Bolitophila cinerea
AAGGACCTCGAAGTGTTTTTCCATTGTTTCTGTGGCAATGATGACGTCGTCGAGGTATACGAAGACGGATGGTTCGAGATCACACCCAATAACCTGCTCAACTAAGCGACAGAGAGTTGCAGCACTATTACATAGTCCAAACGGCATACGTTTATACCGGAAGAAACCCCTGCCACTAACAGCAAACGCGGTTTTAGGACGAGAATCCACGTTTAGCTCTACCTGGAGAAAAGCGTCCGAGAAGTCAATTGAAGATAATACTACTGTTCCTGTAAGTCTCCCAAGGATGCGGTTTATTTGCGGTTGAGGATATGCATCTTTCAATGTAATATTATTTAATTTCCTAGCGTCAAGGCAAATGCGGATTTTCCCGGAAGATTTCTTGACAGCAACAATTGGATTTGACCACGCGCAAGGGTCACACGGCTCGATGACATCAAGTTGGAGGAGACGGTCTACTTCTTTGTTCACCTCAGTTTGCATATATGGCGATATTATATAGTTTCTTTGCTTTATGGGTTGGGCGTTTTGCGTATCGATCGTATGTGTGATAAGGTGAGTCTTACTCAATTTA
The DNA here is from genome assembly GCA_010015015.2 of Bolitophila cinerea. Lineage (NCBI taxonomy): Eukaryota > Metazoa > Arthropoda > Insecta > Diptera > Mycetophilidae > Bolitophila > Bolitophila cinerea. Next base: position 575 of record JAAAKO020026163.1, read on the forward strand.
CCCTCTCTGGAAAACGGAAAAATATTCAGGACCTTTTTAAGCTCGAGTGCTTCCTCAGCCGACATATCGTGGTGTTCTAATAATGCAGTACCCTTTTGAACCTCGATTGAACCACAAATAACAGGACGGATGTGAAACGCCTTCCAAAAATCACAACCTAAAACAAGATGCTTTTCGACCTCTGGTACATACAATGCTTTGATCACCTTACACTCGTCGTTAAAGATTATAGGAAGATCTATGGAACCAGACACGATCACATTTTCCCCGCTCGCGGTTTTGATTCTCGAAACGATAGGATGAACTTCCAAATTGAGTTCCTCTATAATTCTACCAAAATCTTTCCCCGCTATCGTGGACTGTGCTCCGGAGTCTAATAAACCAGTAAGGTACCTACCACCGATTTGAATCTCGACATGTGGACGATTGTCACCGAGTTTAGGAATGGTTCTAATATTTCGCTTAATACTATTTCTATATGGAAAGCTACAAACTGGGGCATTTAGTTCTGCGGGTTCCGATTGCCCCGATTGTTCTCGGACTCCCGCTGACGGTTTTCCGCACATCGCCTACAGGTAGATGAAATCGCATCCCGCTGGCCACACGAAAAACAAAAAGTGTGTTGTTTAGGGTGGACGCAATCCCTAAAAATATGACCTCCCTCGCCACAATTCCAACATCGAGCTCTAATTTCGCCGGGTTGTCGATCGTGGTCTCTGTTCAGAAAAGGGTTACGGTTATTCTGCATGGGTGGGGTAATAGGGACAACTTCTCTTTGCTCAAATGGGTTACGATTATTACGGGCAGGTGGCAATGGTACATTTCCTACAAGCTCAGCTGGGTTTCTGTTACCTACGGATGCAACTGGTATTGCACGTACTGGATTCGCAAACTCGACACGAGGGGTATTACGACGGGGGATTCTGATATTAAATATCTCGAAATCTTCTGGCTCTATGTTCCCATCCCTCAAATCCTCCTCAGAATCTACTACGTCGACATTACGAACATTACGATTGAATCGATTATTCCCAGAATCACTCAAAAACTGACGGAAAGGCATGCTATTCGATGGTGGGCGGTTCGATGTAGCCCCATCGATTCTCCGACAAACCTCTCCCAACTCCTTCAAGGTTCTAACCCCCAATGGTGCTACCGCTAACGAATAACGTGGTAACAAATTCTTTTGGACTATATGAAGTTTGTGTTCTTCCGATAGTGGGAACGCAATAAGTTTAAATAACGACGTCATATGCAAGATAAATTCCGCCGAAGATTCATTATGGCGTTGGACCCTAGCGTCGATATCTGAAAACAATGTAAAATCGTAATTGTTTGGCAAAAACTTATTTACTTATTTATTTAAAAATTACGGCGCGGAGATTTTGATTGTTACAGTACTTAAGTAAAGTTGAAAAGTTAAAATTGAAAGTCAAATTGTCCGGCGCTAGGCTCAGGAGCCAAAAACAGGAACTCACTGCTCAATATTCCTCGATGCACCGTCTCGTAAAGATAATTAACAGACGCAACCATAGAAAACAGGTCAGCGGACTAGCAACAGCAGAATCAGCAGTTAGACTGGGGAGACATGGGAAGCTCTATCGGATAAGGAAAGAACTCACAAACCAGCGGTAACCCACCGTCTATGGATGGCGAACAGCTCGATAGATGGAAAGAGCACTTTGAGAAAGTGCTCAACAGCGAGCTAGCGCATAACACTCATGCGCTGACTCCTCCACTGCGAGCTGTTCATCCTTGACTATATCCATAAGGCCCCCTAGTCGAACTGAAGTAACTGCTGTAACAGTTAACCTAGCCTCTGGCAAAGCTGCCGGAGCAGACAATATCCCGATAGAACTTGTCAAAGCTGATCCGTCACTTTCAACGGAGAACCTGCTCCCCATGCTGGTTCAAGCATGGGATTCATGGATATCTGGAATCATCGTTAAACTGCCCAAGAAAGGCGATTTGGTCTACAAGATCCTGGCAAAGATTATTCTTTCTAGGGTACAGATCCATATCGAAAGAACCCAGCGACGCCGACAAGCAGGGTTCCGTACAGGGTATTCGTGCATAGATCACACAAATACCTTAAGGATCGTTATGGAACATTCAACCGAGTACAGGTCCACGGTGTATGCAATGTTCGTCGATTTCGAAAAAGCTTTTGATAGCGTCGACAGAACAGCCATTTGGCAGGCACTATTGGTCGCGGAATTAAATGGTGCTTGTACGACACTTTGAATACACTTTCTAGTAATAATGTTGAGCTGCGGTGGGTTCTTGGTCACTCCGATATTCCTGGAAATGATAAGGACGACAAAATGGCCAGAAATAGTTCAAGCAATGACTTGTATGGGCCGGAGCCATCGGCGTGCAGATCTTATACCACCATTAGAACGGAGGTCAGAGACAATGTCAAAAAGGTGATCTCCAACACAGTTCTATGGAGACGTACCCATCCAGGATCCCATCTTACCGCAAGTTAGACGTAGAAAGTGGAAGTGGATCGGTCACACCTTGCGGCGTGGTTCTAACAACATTGCAGCTCAAGCTCTGTAATGGAACCCGCAAGGCAATCGTGGTATAGGTCGATCGAAGGAAACTTGGAGGAGAATAGTTTCTAGAGTGTTAGCACCAATCATTTCGACGATGCTGCATCTCCATTGGCCACATGAAACATGTTGGCGAAGAGTTTTGCGGAATCCGGACCACTACCCGTCTGGAAGATTGCTCATCCATTGAAGATTTCATCGGAAAAATGATAGAATCATGGAAGCGCGATGCACAGATGCAAAAGTCATCATCGACGATAGAGTTATCGCTCTTCTGACGATTGGTAGACTTGGTGCAACGTATCAGTCATTCGAGATGGGCCTCGCAGGCAGAGGCATGGCCATCAGCGTGGAGAAGGTCAAGTCGATGCTGTTGAACTTGACGTTAGCCACCGGCCGAACGGATACAGCATTCTACAGCGGCAATCGGGTAACGAAGCCGGCTGGTTTAAACGGCTCGGACAAGAGCCAAAGCAGAAGCCAAACATCAAGTGTTTCAGATGCGGTCAGCTCGGTCACTACAAAAACAAGTGCCCAAATTCGAGGATATCGACTAGTGGAACCGGGAACTCCATCAGCAGTACAGGAAAATCGCCAGACGCAAAATTGGCGAACGCATTCGTAGCAGTTGGGGGCGACTTTAGCTGGGAACAATTCTACTGTATGTCGGAGCTATCACTGATGCCGGCAACAGCGTGTAATTCAACAAGGGCGGATGTGAAGTGTGAAGTGTTCAACGTTCGAGGAGAGAAACTCATCAAGGCGAAGTCATTCAACGGAGTGTATCGAGTCGATGCACAGCACGTGAAGTGCATGTTGGCGAAAGACAGTGCGGTGGTCGACTGGCATCGTCGATTGGGTCATTTTAGATTCAACGGAATGGAACATTTGCGGTCAGCAAAGAATGGTGTCGAATACAAGGGCAGGAAGCTAGATCTGGACGTCTGTGTCAGCTGTGCTGAAGGCAAGCAGTCACAAGCAGCATTCAGAAAGAGCGAAGCTACAATTAAGACTTCAAATTTGCTCGAGCACCACTTTATCACTCGGAAAAGCCAGGTATTTGTATGTATTGATCGATGACTTCTAACGTAAGGCCATCGAGTCACCTTTTTTGCAAAAAAATGGGAAGAGGCCGCATGTCGGAGGAGCTGGAATCGTTCAAGATAAACAAGACCTGGTCTTTGGTTAAGACCATGTGGGTATTCAATACAAAGCGTGCCGAGAATGGATCAATCGCTCGATAAAAGGCGAGATAAAAGGCCCGACTCGTTGCGAAGGGCTGCTCACAGAAGTACGGCATAGATTATGTAGAAACATTATCTCACCAGTGGTGCGATATAGCTTGTTTAGAATTTTAAAAGCCATGGCAGCTGAAAGAGGCCTGCAGTGTAACCTTGACTCTTGGTCACACTCAATGAAACGCCGTGTTTCATCATATTGCACTTAATTTTATTTTAAATGCACTTAACCTAACCTCATATAATAGTCACTTTATATATATCATACCCTAGGTGCCTTTGCACAGCTTAGCGCTACTGACCTCTTATTAATACAGGGCGTCTGAAGTCTGTTCTCTCTTCATCCGAGTATTGTGGGAAGCTCTTGGTCCCGGGAGCTTGGGTATAGTAACGGGCGGTGACGGGCGTTGACGGGCGGTTGCGGGCAGCCGGATTTGACCGGTCAGTGATTCTCCTGGGCTTATTTTGTAGTGTGATGCTCCGTCTCCCGATTCAATTCTCAGAATGCGGTCGGATGTCGTCTTTCCGCCGCAGATGTTTTTGTGTTGCACTTGCCGCTATCGATGAGCAGTGCAATTGGCAAGTGCGCTCAGTGCTTGACGTTGCGGTTGCATGCTTTTAGGCGCGTTGTAAAACGAACCTTTACAATATAATATCTATCTACATTTAATGTATAAACATGTTTTTATAATTTTAACAATAACCAATTTACAGTGCCGTAAATGTAAATATTACGATGCTAGGCTGATTGATCCCGCACAATTTTTCCCATGCGCAATTGATCCCATGCACAATTAATCCTTTACACAATTGGCCCGCACAATTGAGCCCATGTACAATTGTTTCTATACACAATTGATCCCATACACTATTGGTACGGAACAATTCATCCCACACAATTTATCCCGCACCAAAACAAAAAAAAAACCACAACTACAATCAAAATGAAAACTTACAAAAAAAAAAAACTATTTTACTGATAGGTTAGGTTATTACAGCTAATACTACTTTCAGAAAAGAAAAAGGGCTGATAGAAAGATATGGTAAAATACTGCTTTCTGTTAAAATTCATTAAGTGTAAAGTAAAGCTTTATTGCCATAATGAATATATTTAAGGATATAGGTGAAATTGGCCAAATACTAAATGAATCAAAAATCTCATAAAATACCACTAAATCGTTATTCCCTGGTAAATAAATATCTAGGACAACGTCACTATTGAAAAACAAAGAAAACTATAAAAATATTTTAATTTTAAAATCACCATATCAAAATAGAATAAAAAAGCAGGTAAACGACGAGAAAAACGTGACTATTATTTACCAGAGAATGAAAGGTTAAATAAATGAAGGTATTTTATCTATAGTTTACCTCTATAGAAACCTACCCCCGTTTTTCATCTTCAAAACCCTCCATTTTAAGGGTGATTTTACAGAAATAAACTACTTCGTAATATAAGTGCAACTTTCTCTACATCCTTAAAACATATTTTTTTAAAGGAAGAACTAGAGTAAAACGAATTCATAACTTTTATGGCTCGCGTATCGTGGAATTGTTAAGATTATTGCCAAAGCCAACAAATTTTAGGAAAGCTGTCAAATTTTCAGACTGATACGTCGTACAGTTCTTGTTTACTAGGCACTTTTGTGAAGCAAGTAAGGCACTTTTGCTAAAATGGATAAACACGAATTTCGTGCAGTCATCAAACATTTCTGGATGGATCGAAAAAAGGCGACGGAGAAACGAGATATTTTGCAAAAAGTTCATGGCACCTCCACCACTTTATTTTCGACTGTGGCGACGACGACTCGTACGGCCAACGAGCACAAATGATGAACCACGCAGTGGACGTCCAAATCGTCCACAAATGAGGAAATGGTTGACAAAGTCCTTGATCTTGTGTTAGCCGATCGTCGAGTGAAGTTGCGTGAAATAGTAGAAACCATGGGCATCTCATATGAACGTGCGCAAAATATCGTTCACGAACATTTGGGCATGGTCGGTTGGTTCGATGGGTGTCGCGTTTGCTGACTATGGACAATAAGCGAAATCGTGTGACCACTTCAAAAGATTGTTTGGCCCTGTTGCAACATAATCCAAAAGATTTTCTTTGCCGATTCGTGACCGTTTATTAATTATTTATTGAATTACTATAAGTGGTAAACTCATTTTAATGCCAAAGGTGTTTAAAGTGTTGTAGGCCCAAATCACAAATGTTTACATAGAAACGATCCTTATTTTTGGTATTCCGATTTCAAAAGCTGTAGGCTGAAAGGATGTTGAACTATGGTATGAATGGGGACGGCTTTTATTATATGCCAATACAGCCAATACCGAGGAATCCATGGATTCTATAATTTCTTACCTAGAAGACAATTCCGAATAATAACAATTCTCATATGATGATCTCATGGATCAAATTTAAGGAATTTGAAACGGTCAGGCATGAGGCAATGCACCCCAGAAAAGATCATCGAGAGCCTGTACCAAGAAAAGGAAGGGTAACCAATTATCAGGCTTTTAGAAGGTAATATTGAGAAGCATCACTATATAATAAAGACATTAATAGCAGCTGACCCGTGCCATCAAAGAACAGAAACGAATGATTATATATATATATGAATATACATCTGTGGTCTTGGCCTACTGGGTATGGCAAAACAAAAAAAAAACGAGTTTAAAAAAGGTTTCGAATAGCCATACTAAATTACTAATTTCATGATTAAAATTAAAAAGTTTATACATAAAATTAAGAAAAAAATATATTATTCAATAAATTTATTTCCGTATGAAAAAACTCATACAAAAATCGAAAACTTGGATTCTTCAATAGGGTTAAGACCTAAACGCTAAACCACATATCAAAAAATCCGAACTACTTTACTTTTTGCACTGCAAAATCCCCACTGACTGCGCTAAAGAATTTTTAACATTTTTTTTGTAATCGATTCACAATTCCGGATTTCAAAAATTTTGGAATTAAATAATTCTGATTTCAAGAATTTTTTTAAAGATTTTTGTTAATATTTGAATTTCGTACAAAATTTCAAAATAACCAAATCCCGGATTTTATAGTTTCGGTATTCAAAATCCTGGATTTTATGAAATATTTAAAATTCTAAAATATCTTAAAATTTATTAAATTTCATGAAATCCGAAATATTTAATAACGGGTTTTTTATTTCGGGATTTTGTATTCCGGAATTGTGTAGCCCGGGATTGTGTATCGATCCCTTATTTTTTCATAGATTCCTCAAAAAAAAAATATTGTCCAAAATAAAAAAAAGAATAAATGCACAAAATTGAAATGATGGAGCACGCTAAATTCATAATCCCACCTAGTTAAATATTATAGGCTCCTGGCTCTTGCTTATGTATCTAAAATACTATATTAAAAACATATTATATAGTAGTCTGGTTGTTGAAATGTAGAAAAGCGTTTTTTTATTATATATACAAATTTTAAAACTTGAGATAAGCTCTCATTATTAACACTCCCAAAAATGCTCCCTTATCTGAAATGTATTTATACATATGTATACATTGTACGTACATGTGTAACGTCCCGAAATATAATATTCTCATTTTTTCGATATTAAAAGCACCCCTCTGCTGCATATTACATTTCAGTGTTAGACTTTTCCGGCAGCGAGCATGATACCAAAATGAAACAACCCCCTCCCCCCCTCTTTCTCTGCAAGGAAAACCGCAGGATTCAAGTTCATCTTATCGCATGAATAAATTATGTATATATTCATCTAAACGTGTATAGACTTATTGAAAACGATGTCAAGGACGTCAAAGAATCCGTTTAAATATAACGACTGAAGTGTTAATTCGATTTTATTCGTGCGGGCAAGGAAAACTCAATGAAAACCCTGCTGCCGTACAAAAAACTAATGAAATACATTATGTAAAATGAATTCGATTTAATTAAAAGCGATACAAAGGACACAAAATCCACGTTTTGCAACATAAGAAAGAAAAGGAGTTTTGCGAGCATGCAAAACTCAATTAAAATGATTTACGTGTGCCTCTGTGCACCCTTTTAACTGTATTTTGGGTGGGGTACTCACGAGACAGCATAAATTAGCAAAACGTGCACCTGAAAGGATCCGTGTGTGCACGATCGAATAAATCCTGAGTGAAAACAATGGATCGAATTCGCACGTTTGCATTGAAAGTTAGCAAACAATGTAATTGTGGGAGATGGGGACGTTTTCGCGGTGGTTTAAAATTCAATTAAAAATAAATATATATGAATATGTATTTATGGCATTTTCTCTAATTGGCTCATTTGCAGGTGTTCCGACGGTGGTGAAGACGAACATGCTCATCCGTAGTATGGGACCGGTTTCGGAGCTGGACATGGTTAGTTCATTATTTGTTGTTTTAACATAATATCACAAATCAATTTTTATGATCGCAGGACTACTCTATGGATTGCTATTTCCGACAGTACTGGCGCGACACACGTCTCAAATTCCAGGGTCCCATGAAAACTTTATCGCTAAGCATCAAGGTAGCTTTTGATTTTTACATTATATTATTTTCTAAGCGTAGGCATTCCATTCCTTAAGATGCTGGAACGTATTTGGAGGCCGGACACATATTTCTACAATGGCAAACACTCACACATTCACACAATTACCGTACCAAATAAACTACTCCGGTTGACACAAGATGGTGATATCCTGTATTCGATGAGGTGAGAGATTTTTATAAAATGTGTATTTAATTTTATTGTTAACATAAAACTTAGCAACTGGACTGCAATTGATACAAAGTTCGATTTATTCAAACAAAGATTAGAATTCAGTGTCTGATTCTGGCTGTTGAAAAAACATAAATTTAAATTAGAAAAATATATATAAAAAACATCCTAAGATATTACCGTCGACAAACTTATGTGCGATTCCGGTGAATTGTCCGGATCCGGAACGTATGTCTGGTTCGTTGTTACACACATCGAACATCGACGACGCTTCAGGGCTGGTCGTTGCCTGGGTCCACCGCATCGCATCGCAAACAATAGTTCGTCTCTCATATCAGTGCACATCGATCTATGCGGACTGAGTCGATGACCTGTTGTGCCGCCATCACTGTCATACTTGAAATTCTGTTTTCTCGCATTGTGAATGAACTCTATGATAGCAAAGAACACTCCGAGTGCCAGGCCACACAAGAGCACTACGAAAACACCACCGATATGATCGACGCCGAGGGCGTTAGCTTTTGACTCTTTTCCCTTGTCCTGTCGCTCGCATGTATCACCCGGGTTCTTCCACCATTTGTCGTACAGCATTTGCATTTCACCCTTTTCCTGGAGCTCCAGGATGGCCAGTGAGATTTTGTCGCGCCACGGTGAGCCCTTCGGAGTGGCAATGCCGTAGCCTGTAATATTATTTAATTGTTTTAGCATTTATTGTTATAATAGTTTTGGGTACAGAGTTCAAGGAACTATATAAAATTTAATGAGATTTCAAATAAAAATTCTATGACTGTAAAATACACTGTATCGATTTTATTCTAGTCAAAATTCATTTTCGATTATTTACAAGTAAGAATTCACTCTCGATTTTTTACTAGTAAAAATTCACTCTCTATTTTTTACTAGTAAAAATTCACTGTCGATTTTTTACTATAATAAATAATTCGATTTTTACTATCGTAAAAATTCACTCTCGATTTTTTACTTTATTTATTAAAAAAATCACTGTCAATTTTTCACTATAGAAAATATTCACTGTCGATTTTTTACATAGTAAAAATTTACTGTCGATTTTTTACTATAGTACAAATTCACTGTCAGCTTTTTTACACTAATTCTCTGGAACAGCAATTATAAGATTAATTAGCCAAAAATAAAAAAAAAAAAGATTAGGGATGTTATACATATTTTATTAAGAAAAAACTGCAAAATACGTCTTAAGGGAAGTTGTTTAAAATTATTTATTTTGGGAAGCTGATATTTCAAAGACAGGATAGAAAAAGGCCTCCAAAATATTCCTGCAACTCCATGAGACTTACTCTTTGAATCCAACAGTCCTCCAATTTGTGTTAGATTACAGTTTCTTTGTACGATATAATCAAGCATAGTGGATTCCATTAGAAAGGCATAGTCACCATCTAGTACCCGTTTAATGCCGTCCTCGTATGTTGAGGTAAACACTGATGGTTGTTTATTCTCCATGAAGCGCCACATTTTTCTGTACGTTTCGATCATCGAGTCCTGTAATTATATTTATGATTAAATGAGTCAATTTAAAAACGGTGAAATGAAATATTGACCGGCGCAAAAAATCATAACAAGCTGAAAAAAGGCACGCAGCTTTAATTCACACAAAGCAAAATTACTTTCATATTCCACGGTTCAATTTTTCGCACCATTTTAAAAAAAAAAGTATAAAAAACCTACTCGAAAAAAGGTCATCGTTGATCCACTCTCTAGTGTGCCATAAGATATCTCGGTCTGACCAGCCAAGTCGTCGGCATTCTCGATGGGCGTGATCATTCGTTCAACAGTCAGAAATGCAGCCAAATTTGCCGTATAAGATGAAATTATTATTAACGTAAAGAACCACCAGATGGCGCTAACAATTCGTGTGGATGTGGACTAAAAAAGAAAAAAAACGAAGTTGCATCATTTGCTGCCGTATATACTAGGCAAAATAAGTAACAAATAAACCTTTGGATTTAATTCCGAACCCTGTTGCATCAGTGTTCCGATCGTAAACCAGAAACTGTTTTCGAGAGTGAATTGGGATTCGGGATTATAACTTTCAAGATGCTCGCCTAACGTTTGGTTGGGACCTTCGTACGGTGAGAACCGGGCGACCAAATAAATGGTAATAGAAACACAGATGTACGCAGCCAGGACGTACAGCCAAATGTCTACGGCCAACGGATTCATAAAGGAAAAGAGTCGCGTTGGTGTGATAGTTGGAACCTGTACAGAAATAAAAATTATCCATTTCGTATCATAACTAGCATTTACCTTAAAAAGTATGCTGATTCCCAGATTCATGAATGGTTTCGTGAAGTCAATCACACTTTGTCGAGCATAGTTTATCGTCATAGATCCTACTGCCAGATCAGCTTTCTGAAGAGCACATTTCTTATAATCAATAATTTTATTATAATTTAAATAATCCTTACATGTCCCATTAGTTGCGCAACGATACCATTCCATTCCCCAGTGTGTGGATCCATGGCACCGTATTTTTTGTCCGGTACAAGGTCCAGAATGTACTCAAATCCTACTTCCGGTGCAACTCGTTCCAATAAGTCAACACAGAAACCATAGAATCGATCGTTTCCGGTGTAGTTCTTTCCGTATCGCATCATTACATATGGAAACTCCTATTTTTGAATTACCATCATTCCTATTATCTACAAACAACAAAAACAATTTATTCTCACCAGTATCGTGATCACAACAAGTGTCAGATTTATGGTGCCAGTGTCAAAAAAGGCTGTCCTCTCGGAAATGTTAAGACCGCCCCTGGGAGTCCACTCGCCCACCTTAACGATAGCGTGCTGCTGAAGTTTCACCAAGTCTAGTTTAAATTGAATGCGACGACCTTCTTTGAATTCAATCGGACCAGACAGACCTTTCCATTCTACCTGTGTTTTTTATAGAGATATTTTATTTATTATTTGATAAACAATATCTTTTACCGCATTAATGTAATTGATCAGACTAAGTCCTCCGTTTCTAGGCCTCTCGTCTACACACGACGATGTGTTTGACAGTGTCAACATGTGAGATTGTTCCAGATACTGAAGTCCAATGGCAAATACATAAACTGAATCATACATCAACGCTGGTTCCGCCTGTTGTTATGCAAAATAATTTAAATAATATTATAATTGAAAAATAATAGAGACCTGAATGATCCTAGTTAAATCAAAGCTGTGTTTTTGTAATGATCTATATCTGTCTAACTCTTTGATGACCTCACGAACGCCAATGTCCTCGATATCGACCAGACGGAATGCTGTGATGTTTACAAAGTTGTACTTGAAATCCTCCAGATCCACGGATCCTATGTCAAACGTAGTGAACAGGAAGTGATACTTGTACTCGTTCATTTGCAACGTCAGAATCTAAATATATACAAAATGAATGAAATTGTATGTGACTGCATTTAATCCATCGCGATCTTACTTCCTTCATAAACAACGCAATATGCTCCTGTCGTGTGTCCACAATTACGTTGTGAATCTCCATGTCCTTGATCTCGCGCAACACTGAAATGTAGGTGTCTGGATTAGCGTGTCGGATGTGAACGTCCATATCGGGTATCCACATCATATCGTTCAGCTTGATCAGTCCAAAATTGTTTTCGTAAATTATAGCTACTCGCGTCCAGTTTAGGAAACGCATCACATCTTTAAAGGCTTTGTTCACCATAAATTGCGTTGGATGTAAATTAATTGAGAACTCTTGCGTTTCATCGCTGCCCAGGTCAATGCGGGTTTCAAGATGAGGAATGTCCAGGGCATCGCAGATTGACTGTACGTGGATTCCTAAAATTGGATGCGGTGGTCCAAAGATGGCTTGTACATTCATTGTAACCTGCGAACAAACTGTATAGACAACGAAATCAGTAATTAGATATAGTGCCTATTGGAATTTCTTTAGATATAGCTACCCTTTTTGCTGGCGTGGAATGAGTCTGTGCTAGAGACGTACTGAATGTCGTACACTAACGTGGTTCCCGTTAGGATGCTCTTATCTTTATTAATCTTGTCTACGGCAAACTTAAAGGCTACTTCGATGGAGCCATTACGTTGATCCTCGGTAAAAAGTGCACCTGACAACAAAAACAATAATATTATGATAAGCGTCTTTAGAAATTGAAATTGAATTTAAACCACACTAACCGATTTGTATTATGGGCGGCAAAGCAAAAGCCTGGAATACAATCATAGCGGAAAAAATGATAAAATATGTTACACTCATTTTTCCCAAGGAAACACTCGAAAAATGTGTAGAAAAGCATGAGATTTCAAAGCGTCAACGACTATACATTATAATAAAACAGTTGCATTTAAATTGCATTAGGTTAATTGAATTACGTTTACTATTACAATTTCTTCTTTAAAATTGTCGATGTTATTTATCTTTTACTTCATAAATCTAAAATTTTAAATTTTCACTTAAACTAAATCAGTATACCAATGCTCTATATTATTATAATATTTTAAAAATATTATTTGATTTTAAAGTCTAGTAAAACAGTTCAGATATGGCTCGACTTGAAACTGTCGATGATGTGAAAAAAATCTACACTGACAAACAAACACTACAAGTAATTGAAAACCAATCACCCATAGAAGGGGTGACATTTAAAGCGCATGCTCAATAACAAAAAAATAACTGGGGTACTCGGCTGAAAATACAAATAAATCGCTACAGCGTATACAAATATATATATATATATATATATATATATATATATAGTCGTTCGGTCAATAAATCCGGAATGCGGAATCGCATGTTCCACAAAGGATTAAATGGCTTTATGGACAATTCATAGAAAACAATTCATCAAAAACCAATCGGTAGAAAGATAATTCACGGTGATAGATAATTCTTAGAAGGACAATTCGTAAACAGACAATTCGTTGATTTTGTAGAATAAATTACCCAAAGAAAAAATAAGAGCATGGTTTTGAATTTTACAGCTTGTCGATCAAGATCCACCTCTTGGA
>JAAAKO020026174.1:0-14087 GCA_010015015.2 Bolitophila cinerea
TTAATGTATATATATAGTATATAATATACTCCCCAAAAAATGTGTGTTTACACGCGGAAAAGCTTCGACACGCACGCTTGCACTGCACAACAACAATATCACCCGGCAGCAGCATTTATACGCAGCAACGCGCGTTACGTTACGAGCAAGGTTGCCGCCTGCAGGCCTCGCGACAGTACCGTAATCGTTCAGTGTTTCAGTGTATATTCGACATTCGTGCGACTGCGAGTGTGTACATCACACACACACATACGCGCGTGCGAGACTCTCTAATTGTGTTTACTTAACTATATTTTCTATACTTTGTAGTTGTAGTTCATTTGAGAAGTGAATTAAGTGCAAGTGCGTGAAACTATAACCATAAATAGCATAAACACATACATGTATAAAGTATGTAAATTGTAAATTGTTTAGAATAACTGTAATTTCAACCTGGTAAAATGTTAACTAAGCTGCATATATATATATATGTACACATGTGCATTCGTTTTAAATATTATATGTGTTAATTGTAATTGTGCGAGGTGCGATAAGAAAATTCGAAATATACGGTTAGCTGGGCTCTTTTTAGTCAGTCGCGCATTGTGTAAACACAACCACATATACGAAAACAGACAAAACTGATAAGACGAGCACACACATGCTCACTTTATGTATTTTAAGCCTTAAATCTCTTAATGTGCGAGATTAATCTAAAATCTAAATTCTAAATGAACATAAGTGTACTTTGTGGACGCTTGGCAAATGCGGAAACGCAATTAGTGGCAACATGTTTTAGAAAAGACACATACACACAGACACACACGAACACAACGCATTAACGCACTACTGCTCACGGGTATTTGTGCTACGTGTTTATTATGTGACACCCCCATACGCATATACGTACACTAATTAATTTATTCATATACTTACTCCAGATAATTACGTTTATGCGCCGGAGACGCTTTGCTCCACGCCTCGCCGGCTTATTTCTTCATATTGTGGCTCGCCGGCACTATGGCCTTTGCGGGAAAAGCGAAATGTGTGCCATTAATTTTCATATTTATAATACGGTGCATAAACATAAACAACATATATATACTATTATACACTCTGGCACACACACACACACACACATAAGGTTATTATTACGACGCAACGCTGGGCCCATTTATCCAGAAGCGGAATCGACTCATTTTCTGGAGGGGTTCATTTATTCTGAACTCTTATTTGTATAAAGATTTACGAGAATTGTGAGAGTTTTTGGTGACACAACCTATTTTAATATACATTTTGAATATTTAAAAAACTTCTTAAAATCTCTAACATTTTTCAGAGTCGGTGTTAATCAGGTTTTACTCGTATGTTCAAGACGTTTGAAATGTTGCAATCAAATTGTCCACAACTCTGTAAAAGCTCTGTAAGCTTTTATATCAGAGATATTATGACTTTGTTGGGTCGGTGTGAACGTAGACCAAAAAAAACATATACATTTTTTTTGAAAAAATTCATGCTTATATTTACTAGGGCCTGAAGTATATCCTGACGTATTTACATTACTAACCTACTGACCATTACGCCACAGAAACGACTAAAATTTTGGATTTAAAATTCTGAGTTTTTTAGTCTCTGTAAAAAAAAATTAAAGAAATATTTTTAAAATTATTTAGTATATAATTACTTATATTTTTAAATTATATAAATTAAATAACTTCAGAATGTTAGTGAATGGTAACACGCATGCCATTTTTCCATTGACGCCCACTGTGTGACACGTCGCGTCGCGCTGGTTGTGGTGCGCATTCCTTGCAAAGTGCGTATGCGGTTGCGTCGTGATTGTACGTTTATATTTATATATATATATATATTTATATATACATTTCATTATATCATGTATATAGTACTCGTATAAGCTCTTTAGAATGTGTGCTCACTTACCCTGTATGCATATATATAAGTTACATATGTATTGAATATACATATATGTAAACATATATTTTCTATATAACATAAATAGAAAATGGCTCGGTTTTAAACCGTTCCTTTGCCTTGCCCGACTATTATCCAACGGATACACACGGTCAGTGGCGTGGTGTGGCGAGGCGGGCGAGGTGGGTGAGCCTGATGAGCATGGGCATCCCGGTCGGCGCGGCAAGGCATGTGTTCTGTACCGCTGTTTTCTCCGACCCGAACTCGTGTATTTATCGCCCTTGTGAAATATCTCTTACCACCAATTCGTACCGCCCTCTCGAAGTTTTTAGGCAAATTTGGGTTTCAGACGGGCCGTTTGTATATGCGCAAACACACACGCACACATGTTCATATAGTTATATATATATATATAATATTTAGAGTGTGCACAAATTTCCCGTAATGTTACCATGATGCGGCCTCGACTCACACAAACACATTCGCATATCGCATATATTTATATATACGTGTATGTATATAAAAGTGTGCATGTACCGAAAATTATATAATTTATTCTATGTACACTCCACTATACAGTTATAAAGTATACAGTCGTAGCGCGCAGACACACATACAAGGAACTAGGGTTGGTGATGTATATACAACTATACATATATGTGAAAATGGACGTGTTTTCCGATCCTGTAATATATGTAATATGCATCACTTACAATAATTATTGTTGTACTTCTATATTACATAAGACCAATTACGTTGTCACAAGCTTTGGCGGAAATCGAGTCGGGAAATTGAATGACCCACGGACGCGCCAGAAAGACGAACAAAGTGAAAATAATCGGTGATGTTCATTATATTTTTTATAGGTGTAATGTTTAAATTCAATATATAGAACAGTGTGGCATCATTGAATTTAATTATTGAATAAATTATGGAATGAATATATTGTTTTAAGTAGTTTTGTGTAATGGAAGCAATATTTCATTACATCTATTTTCCTGTATATATCTCTATCTAATTTGCAGTGTGTATCTTTCGACTAAGTATTTAACTAGAAAACCTTTTAGTATAGCATATGGCAGGTGAAGTCATGGTCACGCTGATTTGATGTCGGTTGTGGTTAGCCAGTAAGCTGTGATATGCTTCCAAATAGGTCACCCCATTTCCTTTCTGATTGAAAGTGGTAAATACTGCTGTCTCTTTAACCCACCAGTAAAGTGTGTTTTTTATCAAAACCATTTTTTTTCAAATCTGGTTGATGAACTATTTGGAAGAATATCCAAAAGCTGTAAGCATCATCAACTATTAAATACTGATGTGTCTAAAATTAATAAATTTAAATCCAAATTTGAAAAATGTATTTTTAGATTTAAATTTAAAATATTAAAAGTTTTAGAATATTTTTTGGTTATACTTTATGATGGTATTTATTAAAATTATAAAATTTATCAGGTTTGAATAAAATAATAACACTAGTCTTATCTTCAAAAAAAACATCGAAGTTTTTGCTTTACAACCCCTACATTGGGACGAAATTATTGTTTATGGTAAAAATAATATGAAAAACCACTACTTAGGCTGAAATTTTATAAATTCCGCAGAATAGCCGTATAGAAAAAAAGAGTATGCCAACCAAACCAATCAATATTTGTCAAATTAGCGGGGAGCCAATGCCGCATGCAAAAGGTAAAGCAGTTCTGAGTTTTTATATGTTGTTTAGATCTATGCAATAAATGGTAAGCTAAATCGGCCATCTTGGATTAAAGGTACTTTTTTTATATTTAACGGAATAGATGTTTAACATACTTGTAGAATATAAATTTGACTACAATTTTTGTACAAACAATTTTTTTAAGACTAATAATACACATTCCCGAACGAATAACCGTTGTGAAATGCTTTTGTAAAAAATATTTTTTTGTACCTTGAATCCAAGATGGCGTATTTAGCTCACCATCTCTAGTAAGGAGGTTGTTAAAGCCACAAAACCCAACAAAAACCAATTAAAAAAACACAAAAAATCCAAATGAAATCGATTGCTACGCACCGAAACTTTTTAGGGTAATTATGTGTTTAATAATGTTTCTACCTTACCATTTATCTCACAAGTTTCTCTAGGTATTATAAGAAATATTGCTTTAATATATACGTTCAGCAAGATGTAAAAACTATCAAATGCCATGTATTACCTTAATTATAATAAATATTAAAAAAAAGTTTTTAATAATTAAGAAAATACAAAAATTAATCCATTCATTCCTAACTAAAAAGTTAAACTCTATTTACTAAGGACAATGTGAAAGTAATTAGAACCATTGTGAAGATGCAATAGATTATTATATTATATATTTAATAATAATGGTGTATAACTGGAATTCAATAAATAACCCTAATCTAGGAAAAATACAATAGAATTACCTTTAAGAAGTCCGCCCTAAGCTAATTCACGCTCAAAATATTTTACACATTTTAAATTGAAATATTTTTTGATTTTATCGTAAATTTAAAGGTTAATATCATTAAAACCATATTCTAAACAACAAATTAAATGAAAACAGATTTTTTAAGAAAAAAATCTGTTTTAAAATGTTTTAAAATGTTTAAGAGAACTTGAGAGACGCTAAAGATTATAGAATTAAATGAAATTTAGAAAATATCGAAGGAGACATATTTAGCGTCACAAAATAATTTCATTTTTATTCATGACATTTATTTTCTGTATTTACAAACAAAAAGAATTATTATATTTTTCATTTGTTGTCATTTGTTGTAAAACTTTTACACTCATAAGTATACGCAAAAAATACTAAAAAAATTGCGTTTTTGCTCACCTCTGTTATGAGAAATTATTATTAGGCTTAAAATAGCTCTTTAAAAAAAGAACTCCTTAAAAATATATGTACCTTAAACAAAATGAATGAGCTCCTAAAATAAAAAATATGAACCTTTAAATACTAAGGTGCACATTTTTATATAATTAATAGTACATTTTTGATTTTTAGGTGATCAAAATTGTTTTGTGGTACATTTTCAATTATTTGGAGAAAAATATTGACATTTAAGGTATTGCCTTATTATTATAATATTATTATTATTAAGTATTAGTTGGTTTTTAGATCTTACAAAACGCAGCTTATAATCCTACTGATAATCTATAAAATAAATTGAATTTATAATTTTTTTCAAATATATATATATATATATCTATATCTAAGGTAATAGTTCATTTTTAAATTAGACGCTATTTTAATATTTTATTGAAGTAACAAAAATGTCATTCAAACAGCGAGGGTATTTTTTTTAAACAATAAAAAATAATTAAAATCCATTTGTTTTTTTTCTTTCCTAATTTTTTTAATTGTTTCCTGCAAACGAGTCAAGTTTAAACAGGATCAGATAACTGGAAGTGGGTTAAAAAGAAGTCGAAAAATCAATCGATTGTCATATATCGATACCTTACCGGCAAAACATCGTAACCAACAGAAAGTAAATTTAAATAAAAAAAACGAAAAAAAAGTCTGAAAAAAAAGAGAATATTTGAATTTTATTTATTTTAGTGACGATAAAATGTATAATAAGATTCTCGGAAAAAACAAATGAATAGCTGACATATTATTTTAGCAAAACATAGAGGAACTTTATAAAATAAAAAAAAAACAAATTAAATTGAAAGAAATGTTTGTTACGATATTATGCCGAAAAGGTATCGATATACACAGTGAAATTAAAAGAATGAATTTAAATGCAAAAAATCGTAAAAAATTATCCAATTTACAGAAGAACACTTCCATCAGGACAATAAACTTCCTGACACAGCTCAAAAAACCATCGCTAAAATCAGTGAATAAAAAAACTAATTATTGCCACAACGATAATCTGCCGAATCTTAAACGCCAAAAAAATATTTATAGGAAAACAATTTTCATCCAACTGCCGGATATATATATATATTATGCAGAACTTCCACAAAACCACTACAGAGATGGGATTCGATATGGATGGATCGTCGAAGTCTATGAAAGTTACTATGAAAAAAAGTCATTTTTACAACATACATGTCTTGCCGCACTTCGTCTAGTTTGTAATTCACTCCGTTGGATGATCTTTTTTTTTATCTCTCGACGAATTTTGCAACTTCCTTGAATCTTGGTTCCTTTATTGCAGCGATTGAAATAAAAGGGTGATCCCTGACATTGCAATCTGCAATTGTGACGAGACGGGCATTGACAGAGTTGGTGGTCTAATGTCTCGGGTCACCCAAAATCTACTCCATAAACAGAAAAAGTTGAGAAACTTGATATTTATATCAAATTGGCTTCATATTTCTATAACTAACCAATATAATTTCCATAATTATATTCAAGTATAGGGGTTAAATTATTTAAAATTTAAAGACAATTTTTTTACCTTTTTTTTACATAAAACTTTTTTATGCGGTCGTGACAAGTGAACTGCTAAATTAAACCACTCGCCATCCATATCATTTAATCGCCAGGACGAAATCGTAATCAACGTTTACCTAAAAATTGCAACATTTTAAAAAAAAATATTTCATGGAAAGTCTGATGCTGATGTAAATATCTGGTTCAAATCAAGTTTGAATGATTATAAACAGGCTCAAAAATCATTCAAACAATATTATCAAATTATCCATTGATGACAAGGGCGCCCAATTTTCTGCGCCTATTACATCCCAATGCCAACAAAATGTGTATACAAATCATCGCAATTCGATTACTTTGTGTATTTCATTTACCGCAAAAATCGGTAATTAAATCATGGCAGAACGGACATATTTTTGTCAAATACATGCATGGGGCATTTGCCAATAGGGTGTAGGTTTTTTTATGTCTTAGCGTCAGAGCACTTTACCGCTCTTTATAACATATATGGTCTATATTGTTAAAGTATGGTTTAAATGTATAATTATATAGTTGAGATTGTCAACATATATATATTCTGTGTTTGCTTATTCCGAAGTCTTCCACTGAATATTAAATAAAGACGTTTAAATAGTTTCTGTGCGCAATAGTGCTGTCAGTGTACTTTAGATTCGCCTAAGTACACACAAGGACATTTTTTCAGACGACAAAATGCAGCATGCCATTCGACGAAATTTCGCCAAGAGTTTGCATTAGCAGAGTAATTTAGAGAAACAAAATTCTATATAATTTAAGCACACAAAAAGGCCAAGCGCATAACCATAACAACCCCCACAAAACTTCAGGACACCCGCGCCAACGCCGGCCGGCCGGCAGTGCCGCATGTTTACTTTTTGCGCACTCGCGAGTTATGCAAATGCCCACTGAGCGCCATATAAAAAGCGTTACACAACGCGTGTACATACACACGATGCAAATCTATGTATACATACACAAACATATACTATGTCAATGTATAATTTTGTATATTACAAGTTTGTGTGAGCTTTGTCGATGTGTGTGTGTATGAAAATGAACTGCCCAAGCTTTGGGTTGTACGTCTAGTATACACAGTCACACAAAAATACACATATATACACGCGTATAAACACAAAATCGCAGAGGTTTTTTTTTCTGTTGCCGTTGTCATTCCCAGTATTTATGGATCCTTCGCGCAGTTCCGGGCACATCCGCACTTTTTTGCGCTTCTTTTTACAGAGAGAGATATGCAAATGAGTCTACATTGTGGACGCAAGTTTTTTCCACGGCCAACGTGTGCGGGTGTATTTACATATATATATGTATATATACAAATGTGTATGGATTTTAAATATATGTATGTGTGTATATATGGTGTGAGTGTATATGTGTGCGCGCGCGCGTTTTTTTTGGACAAATTGTTTTGTTCGAAAATTGACGCAGATAATTTCATCAAATGGGGCAGAAAACCGCATGACTTCATATGTTTAAAAAAACGGATGCAAGTACATAAAGATGTGTTCGTTATTGCGGCTATTCAATGTATACTAGACACAAATATATATAATGTTTACTTATATAGAGTTATAGACACATATCCACACACAGCGTTGACTCGCTGGCAATGTACACAAGTCATATACACACTTTATACATTAATAGGTATTATATAATATATTGATATAAATCACATACGCAAAGCACTTGTATCAATTGATGTTAATACACATTAATCGATTTGAATGAATTCGAATTACATTATAACAGCTGATTGAGCCAGTCGAATAGAGGGTGCCACACACAGTATCTGTGATGTGTTATATTTAACATACTATGTAGAAATGTTTATTGTATAATATATATTTTATTTTATAGAACGATACATAATTTTAGGATATATGCAAATTAAACAATATGAACGCTATATCATAGATAGGATAAATCTAATTCGAAGGAACATATTTATAAATTGCTTAGTTTGAATTTTGTTTAAGTGTAGATTGTATTATGCTGATCGAAATCTAAACAATTCCGTTTATTTTCAGATATTCAAATAAAATATTATCTGTACTGGGCCGTTTATTTTTGTATTTCAATGATTTCTATAGAAAATACATTTTTCTGCATTCCGCCTCTTTCCAGGTCTGCCCAAAGCGATATTCAAAAAAAAATTAAGTCGTTCCGAAATGTTTCAAATAAAAAAAAATACATTAATGATGATGATGACGGTAAAGCGGACAGTCTCACTGATACTACTCCAAAACGCTGGCCACCAGTAGGGAACATTGAACTATAAACCATTTCTTTGAGATGGTCGCAATCCGGGAGTCCATCAGATTTCTGTGTGAATTCTGCGATCTTT
Source organism: Bolitophila cinerea (assembly GCA_010015015.2). Lineage (NCBI taxonomy): Eukaryota > Metazoa > Arthropoda > Insecta > Diptera > Mycetophilidae > Bolitophila > Bolitophila cinerea. The sequence continues at coordinate 8,674 of JAAAKO020026174.1, forward strand.
CCAAGAGCCAGTCGATGGAGTTCATCTAGAGTCTAGAGTGAGAGTTGGCCATTTTTCTTCAAATCTCTAACCCAGAACTTTCTCAGTGAAATTGAGATTTCTACGGCGGGTTCCAGTCAAGCTTACAGAAAACCGGCTTGTTAGCTCCTGTATAGCTTTTTCCAGCAGTCAACTACTTATCACGAAATAAATCTTACCGCTCTCAATGCTGTTTGGCTGTCGTAGACCCGTAAATCTTGTCCGTTTTATGGATTTCCAGACAGCAGACGAGGTTTGCAGACAATTCTGTCTGAAAGTCTGCGTGTGCCCTAAGGGACATGGACAAGGACATATCTAATGGTTGGGGAGCTGACATTGTGCATACCAGCAACTGAATTGCCTGTTTGGAAAGAGAAGTTTGTATAAAACACCCTACCATCCATTGACACCTGGTGAAATTATTACTTTAAAAAGCCTTTCAAAGCGGAATCAGACGGCATTCCAAAATCTAGATTTGAAGAATGGTCTCGCTCCAGATAGAACCGTGACCATAATACATGAGACCTTCCAACATCCATTTAAATATAGCCATTGCGTCACCGCCGACGCTGCCCTGGCTTCCGCTTTAATAAAGAACTGAAGCGGTGGCAGGCTCAAAGGCAATTCCAAAGCGGATGTCGAGTGGTTTTCATAGCACTCGAGTGTCGAGATGCCGTATAAAACAAACAGTTGAAACTTTTTAAGTTGTCTAACGACCGTTGGCCTCCTACCCCTCTGACACCATATTATGGAGGCACAGGTAGACAGACGGGTAAAATGATGGCTACATAGAACACCCTTAGGATAAAGCCCCAAGACCTACCAAAAACCTTCAGACATTGCCTGTAAACGTTGGTCGCCCTGCCCTGAGTATATTATCTAAGTGGTCTATCTGGCAACTATCTGGATGGAGTTAAATCCGAAAATAATGTTCTAAATCAATCCTGGTCATCAGTGCAAAAAGTATGGCCGGTCTTTCCGAGGTTTACAGATAGACACACCATTCAGAGATAGTGTTTAGAACTTTCTGCACCAGATTGCATAGTGCACTATCGTATTTTCCTGAGAGAATAATCGTAATGTCATCGGGATAAGAAAGGGAGGAAGAACCTAACCTTGTGGAGTACCTCTTTAGCCAAGACTTTATCAATTTCACCACCCGTATCATAGTGGACGATCGTGTGCTTAAGCATACAGTCAATCCGGATATATAGTAACCATCGGGCAGACGTGGTGATATGCGGAAGTTTTGTCAAAGTAAATTCCTAGAGATATTTCATTATCGTTCAATGATTTCTCCACCTTAAACGTCACAAACATATGGAATGCAGATTCAACTTAATATCATTTTTTGTTAACTTGCTGATTGCCGTGCAATAGGAATTCAGTCAAGGCATCTGATAAATGAACGATGTCATGCTGAAAGCCGGGGAAATCTCGTCCTTCCCTGGCGACTTATATGAGGAAAAGGATCTGATCGCCATTACGATTTTGTCAACACTAATTATAGACTCAGCCTCTTCCCAGTCTACAACAGATCCATCAACATCGAAATGGTTCGATGCCTGAGCGGCGCCAGCGTATGCAATAGCCTCGCAATTCGGGAAGTGTGCGTCCAAAAAGCTTTGGGCTACCTCGATTTTTAAGATGATTTCATCAATAAATTCATCAGATGGATCTTTATCTGATGAATTTATTGATGAAACATATTTGTCTGTCAACTTTAAAAAAATATCTTTACGGTTCTAAAATATAGCCAATCGAATTTTCAATCAAATGAGATAAACTTTATGTTGCCTATTTTTCATATATTAGGATTTAAATGCATATTTTTAGGTTAGAGTATGTTCGCATAATTTTACAATATTTGCCTAATTAAACTAGAATTTTGGAATTTCGCCAGTTTTATTATTTACGTTTATTTTTTCTATATATTTAAAATAATTATTAAATTTTTTCAAATTTCATGTATTTTAGGTATATATTTTGAATTTATTATATTAAAAATTCTGAAACATTTGATAATATAAAACGACTAACAATAAAAAAATCCAAAAAATCAAAATTGTATAAAAAAAATATAAAAGATCAAACAAGTAAAGCTAAATAAAAACAAAATGTTCACTCAAATATCAATAGTCCCAAAAGAGTGTACTTACAAAATGCACGTACCATTTTTGTTTGATACAATTATTTATTTCCAATAACATTTTTTTGGTGTCAGCATTTTTTGGATTATTTTAACAATGTATTTATTGCAACAATCATTATTGTTTAGTTAGGGCACGGTTTAATTTAATAAAAAAATGCTGCAATTTTATGTACAATATTTTAAGTATAATTAAATTACCTTTAAATTATATTTTCTATATAAAAACTTACATATCGTGTGGAAATTTTATTACATATTCTATGTTTTTTAGGGGATACTTTATTTTTATATTGCATATATTCGCCTTTTTTAGCATTTTATGGTGCCTTTTATCTAATTTTGGACACTCATTATCCAGGCTCTACTTATTACTTAATAATAATAATTATAATTTTTTAATATATTTATATAAATGTAATATAAATATTAAGCATAATATAAACCAAAATACAAGTTTTAGTCAAATCAATTTGGTGTTAATTATGTATTTTTAAATTTGTTATAAACATACACTGTTTCAGCGCATTTTCCTGAAATTTGAACAAATATTTTGAAGACTTTGTCCAATAAACATGTATGTGATGTTTGTTTCATCTGATATTGTAGGAATGTTCGCGAAAAATATTTATTCCAGTTGTAAAGCTTTTGAGAAGATTTGATTAAATGTATTTCAAATAAGTCTTCGAGATCTCGGAGGTCTTAGCTCTTAATGAATAATATAAACACGTTATTTTTGTCATTAACTCTTGCTTTAACCCGAATAATAATAATAATGAATAAATGTTATTCCCAAATAATTACAAATTTATAAATTATTATTATTATTACAATTAAAAAAAAATAATAAAATTATACGATTATAAATTTATAATAACGACTGACCATTTGTATTGTTTTATTTTCAGAAAAACTCCTGCTAAAATTGGCAACCAAATTCTCCAAAATGATTACTCAGAAATTGGACCAAAGGAATATTAATTATTTTCTTACGAGAAGTTTGAAGGAAGTTTTATCTATTTACCCATAAATGTAAATAACATTATTTTATTGTCATTTGTTAGCACTTTTTATGGTGCAGACAAAATGTATCTTAATTTTAATAATATAATATAATTACATATAATTAAATATAATAATATTAGTATATAATATATAATATAAATATTAAGTGTTTTTTTCAAGAAGTTTAAAAAAGGAAATAAAATATTTTAAACTTATCTTGAATACTATAAACTATTACTTTTTCATAAAGGACTTAAATGTCCTGATAGGAAAAAATTATTATTTATTTTATTTTTGATAACTTTCAACAGAAATTTGATAAAAATATCTTTTATCAAAACTCAAATGAATCTCTACCATCTAATGCAGTTTATATTTTGGCCTTTAAAACAAGTAAAGATTGTTAGGCATCATGATAATCTTTTTTTGTTTATCTTCATATGTAATTACTATTTAAAAAAATAAGTTTGACAATTTCGATCTAAAATATAAATTTACATATTTATATTGGCTATTTATGTTATGTGTTTATTTATTATATGTTTTTTATTGTATATTATATGTTATTAATAAATAACTTGAAATCTTCAAAAGTTTGTGTATAGTATTTTTTTTTATCTTTGATATATTTTTTTATAAACGAGGAATCCAAAAATTATAAATCCGCTTCTGTACTTCTCTTACTTTTAAACAAACCCATCAAATAGATGATCAAAAAAAATATAATTTAGAAACTACACATTAGGTAAGTTTTTTTTAATTTTAGGTCAAGTAGAGTTAAGACAATCATTTAAAATTAAATTAAATATAATAATTCTATAATTCTAGCATTCTATCGACAGTTTTTAATGTGCCTTGTGAAAGTTAAACGAAAAAATGACAAAAATAGATACAAAAATATTTAAATCCAAAGAAAAAGTCTATCACAATAGATGTCAAAATAAAGTAATTTTTAAAATTTCTTAATGATTGTACTATTTTTGATAACTTTTAAACAAAAATGTCTGGTGATGTCGATTTCAAAATAAATAGGTGATCAGACCATAGAAATATATATAGAAGCGCCGCTTTTATATGTATAAATTATTTTTAAATAATTCACACATTAATGTACACAGCTACAAGTTTCATAATAAAAAACAAAATTCTTCCTCATCTTTTTTCCGTCGATAATATAGATATCAATGTCAAATTATTGTATCTTTTATTCCTTTGAAAATTTAAAATATTTCTTAATGCTATATTGGCCAAAAATACAAAAAAAAATGCAAAATCATAATACATAAAATAAAATTTATTGACCTTTAAACAGCACAATTTTGTTTAATTTTGTTTTACATGGTTCCATTTTAATTGTTTCGAATCAAAATGAAGACGTACATCAAGATATTTTTTAATTATTGATTTAATAATTAACTCTTCGAGTTTTGGACCAACTCCATCTGTAAATACAATATGCCATATTTGGTTTTAAATTACCAAAAATATTAAAGCAAAGCACCGCATATAGCTTTCGAGTGCTAAATTTGTTTAATACCAAAAACTTGTATTGGTGCTCTAGTTTATGAACAATATCTATAACGTCATTGGACGGATATTTTAATCCCCTAACTGCACCGCTCCAATGTTTTTTTGATATTAAAGAGTCCATCAGATCTATTCTATTTCCTAATATTGCCTTTGTACAGATTTTGCATTTTAGTTTTTTCATTATAGAATTTATAACAAAACCACCAATATAAATAGAGACGTGTTTAGCGTAGTCTGTCATGGTTACATTGTTCAGTATGCACTCGTTATCATCTAAAAATTGTTTTTCTTCTTGGCTCAAGTCATCAGACAAAGCTGGAGTCATTGTTTCTTCATCACGTTGGTTTGGAATTGACGAATTCAAAGACTCCATTGGGGTTTTTGAACTGGAGCAGTGTAAAATATAAATTTCCTCAAGTGGGATACAGTTTCCGGTATTTGAGCTGCTTAGTTCATTATGAACCACAAGCTTTTTAAAAGTACTTTTAAACTGACTAGATGACGGATTGTTGTTGAATCCTCCCCGACTCCTTACCAAACTGAAGAACATCTCCAAGTGATCTTGACTCACTTTATATGGAGAAATTGATTTGAGTTGTTTTGTCTCTAGAACTTGGTATTTGTACATTTGTACTATGGCTTGAAGTGATACAATTGCACCAACAAATCCAGTCTTCCTTCGGCTATTTACAATTAGCTGATTGTTTCCAAA
>JAAAKO020026185.1:0-14085 GCA_010015015.2 Bolitophila cinerea
AAAATAATTGCAAAAAACAATTATATCAATCTCGATTATAATCGATTATTTAAAATTTAAATAATAGCACATGGGTAAACAATTTTTTTTTTAACAATAATAATTTATTTTATGTAACAAACATTTTTTTGAGAACAAACTATTCAGGGTCACAAAAGTTTATATATTGTAACAATATTTTATCTTGGTAAGAAAAAAAATCCTTGTAATTTTTCAGGCATAATATTTTTTAAAAGGCAAAAATCGTTATATTGAAGCCCGTAATATTGTTACTGCTTACGCCAGTTTCAATTTTATAGTCGATATTGCAGAAATGTGTTGAGTATTTATTGAGGTGTACTGGCGCAAACGTATTCAAGCTTCAAACACAAAAATACAAAACTGAGCTGTGCCATCTAGACTTAGTCATCAGTAACTTAGTTAAAAATGATGTATTACTGCATTTCAATTGTTTCTAAATAAATTAAAGTAGAAGATGAAAAACACCAATAAAATATAAAAAATTAATATAATGTATAAACTACAAAATGTAATTTGCATTTAAGATCTAGAGAGAAAGAAACCTTTATTTCTTAACAAACTATTGCATAACCTGGGGGAACCTGCATTATTTGATTTTAATTGGTAACACAGTCTTTTGATGATACATCTAGGTTGTAGGTCGGGTTAAACTAAGAAAAGTGGCATATTTTTTTCTCATACACGCCCAAAATCTAATTTTATGGCCTAAAAACCGTTTTTGTGTAGATGTACGAATAACATAATTTTATCTCCGTCATTATGATTTGATATTTGATCTTGAAAATGATTTTTATGAATAAAATATTTTACCTATTTTTACATGTAATTATATTTTTTCAAGGTCAAATCTTACGAAGCTACAGTCGTTTAAATTTAAAAGTTTACATTTTATTTTTGGTTATTTCAACTATAAAAAAAATAGATGACATGTCAAGTCGTGTAATATTTTTTGTTGCTAATTTATTGTTAGCATGTTTAAATTTGCATTAAATGAGCTTTAGTTCAAAGCAATTGGTTAACATTTAACAAGCAAAAAAAACAATTTATATTCACCCGTCATATTGTTACTTGTTACGCCAGTATCAATATAGCAGTCGATAGTGCAGGAATGTGTTGAGTATTTATTTAGTTGTACTGGCGTAAACCTATTCAAGCTTCAAAAAAAAATCGTATCTGAGCAGTGCCATCTAGACGGCAAATAAAATATACTGTCTCTTTTTGAATTCTTTGCGTTTTTGGGATCTTGCTTTCTGCCTTCCGCAGATTCTAATGCGGCCTAATTAACCAACTCTTGTCATCCACTCGAGCTTTAATTTGGCCTATTGACTTGTTGCCGATGACAGTGCATTCTTTTGAATTGTTCCCTACCTCTAATTAGGTGGTAGTGAATTTATATGAAAAACTTTCTTATTAGGGTTGATTAATTATTGTCACGGAGTAGATACATATTTATCTATTTAAACTATAATAACGGATGGGATGTCTGTAGCAGATGATTTTTAAGTGGGCGAAAAATATTTTTAATGACTAGGGCAACCAAAAAGAAGCCCTAAAAATATCATAAATAACATTCATTATCTTTAATTATAAAAATCAAATAATGCCTGATATTTGAACAGAATATGTTTTTATAGAAAGAAAACTTTATTTTACATATATGTTTGTAATTTGAGACTTTTTGGCTATTACGTCTGAGTTTGTATATTTTGTAATTTTTTGTTCTACAGATTTAGCCTGTTTCTGCTTGTTTTTTGATAAAAAAAATAAAATATGCACTAGAAATGAGCATTTGTAATAAAATAAGCTAAAATATACAAAATAAGCCCAAATAAGCATTTATATTAAAATAAGCTAAAAATAGCCCAAACAAGTAGGTTTTAAATTGATTGAATTTGTATGAAACGTATTTCTACCTTATTCATCTGACGATCCGGTTGCCACAAAAAAGAAGGTAGAACTTATTTTTGGTTGCCCTAGTGACTAATGACCATCGATCTTTTCGAATAAAACTTTTTTGCTTATTGATTCCGAAAATTTCATAATTTAAAATTTAAATCCTAACAAAAATATTTAATTTATTAAATAAACGTTAGCAATATAATTAAAATAGTGACATTTTTGAGATTAACCCCATAAAAAAGTGTCAATTATATGATTTAAAATATAATTATATTTTAAATTAAAATAAATAATAAATAAATACAGAACATTTGAATCTGAAATTAAGAATGACTAAAAATGGATTTGGTACTTTCAAAAAACAATATAAGTGGATATGGAAATACTTTTTAATTATTATTTTGACGATTTGTTTTTTTCGATATTTATAAACGTATTTCAAGAATATTTTATTATAAAAATCAAAAATACGATAAATTAAAAAAATAAATAAATTAAAAATTGACATAATATGTTTAACAACAGTTTGTTTAAAATCGGTTTTGTTTAAATTTCAAATCAACACTTCAATTGTACATAAATTAATAATAATTATTATTCAGATATTGAAAAAATGGCCATAATTACACAATTCGGTCTGTATGAATTTACTGTGATGATCTTTGGACAGAGAAATGCAGCACAAACACTTTAAAGACTTATTGATGAAGTTTTTCGATGACTTGATTTTGCGTTACCATATCTTGATGACATTCTTGTTATATCATTTTCATCGTTACAGCATGTGAAAGACCTACAAATTGTGCTTGGACGTCTAAGGAAGCATGGTTTAGTAATTAATGAAAAAAATGTCATTTTGCGACACACTGGGTCATGTTATAACCGGAGATACCATAATGCCACTGCCTGCAAAAGTAGAAGTTATTGATAAACTCCACCAGTCACAAAAACGTCAAGAGCTGCGCCGATTTATAGAAATGTTTATTTTTTACGACGGTTTTGCCCAATGCTGCAGAAACGCAACTTCCTCTGCAACTTCTTCTTGGTCCTTGTATTAAAAATGACAAAACCAGAATTCAATGGACCAAATCAACAACTGATGCATTTACAGCTTGCAAAATTAGGCTACGGAATGCTACGTTTTTGGCACATCCATCACCGACAGCAACATTAGCCATCGTAACAGACGCTTCCGATACTGAATGGATACTGGGGCGGTATTGCAACAACTTGTTTGTGAGAACTGGCAGCCACTGGGTTTTTATTCAAGAAAATTGTCTGACGCTGAGAAAAAAAAATCTTATGATCCGGAATTATTAGCTATATTTGCAGCTGTTAAGTATGTCCGCTTCATTATTGTCCTTTAGCACATGTATTTTCTCAGAAAAATTATAATTTTTCTCCACGTCAGACTCGCCAATTGGATTTCATAACTCAGTTTACCTCAGATATTTGGCATATCTGTGGCAAGAATAAAGTCGTTGCTGATATCTATTATAAAATGCTAGCAGCTGAACAGTTCAAGGATAATACTCTTGAAGCTTTATTAATCCAACGAACCTCTTTAACACTGAAAAAGCTGATGTAAATTAGATATAGTTTGCGATGTATCAAAAGATAAAATTAATTCAAGATACTTAATAATTTAGAACATCCTAGTAAAAAGGCTACAATTCGTTTTATATCAGAACGTAAAATAAATCAATATAATAATCTGGATATGAATAAACGCTTTTCTAGATTAGTATTATTAGTATTAGTATTTATTGAGAAGAATAAAGAATGAGGCACACGTGCATTTTTCTCAATTTCATTATTTTCATTAAAATATTTTTGAGAAGAATTCACACTGAGTTGTGCTTTCTTGTCAAGCGTATTGTCATCTATATTTTTTGCAAAAATTCGCTCTGGGGTGTGCATTCTTCTTAAGTAAATTCTTGTCAAAAAAATTATTAAGAAGAATGCATACCAAATTTTTAAATTCCTCTCAAAAATGTATTTATTGAAAAGAAAACACTATTTTATTGACAAGATGTCTCAATTCTGACCTTGAAATATTTTCAATACAAATCGGAATTTAGAAGAATGAACATCGTAATTTCTGATGAATTCAGTTAAAAAGAAGTCTCCACACCTCACTTAGGTCATTGTTTTAATTCAGGTACCCACTATCTATATAAACAGGTGATTTGTATTTTAAAAAACAGAGAAACATTTAAAAAAATATTAATATCGTTTTTTAAGTGGTTTTTAGAAGACATCCTTTATAATACATGTAACTGTGAAGCTTCATTTGTATATGATCTTAAAGCCCTATTAGACGATCTTTTAAATTCTTTAAAATCACCTCATTATATTCTAATGTATCTTTGATCTTTAAATAAAATCAGAGTTATAACACTGAATGACAACATGCCTTATTATTTTCCCAAGTATTTTCCTAAGTAGTGAGACATTTTAATTGCTGTTTCATTAAAATGAGATGCAAAAAAATTATTATCACACGATAATAGTCCTTCTCAATAATGTAAACAAAAGAATAATGAGAACAGTTAAGATTTATCATCATAAGTAAAAAAAATGATTCGCTATCGGACGGTAATAACGGCAATGTCAGCTGTTGTCATTTATGCTTCTTTCTGACCAAATGGCTTATGAAAAATGACTCAAATTATTTTTATAGGATAGCTATCGATAAAATTATTTTACAGAATGCTTCCAACTTATTTTTTTATATACTTTACATGTATCCCCAAATAACTTCGGACGACTACCAAATTGATTTTTAATGGAAAGCCATTAAAAAATAAATAAAAATATCCACCTCAATTTTTTTTCTTTCTTTAGAATTTTTTTTTACAGGATGGCAAAATACAATTTCATCACCATGCGCTGTCAACAAACACATATTCTCATTAATACAAATAATGACATAACAGAATGTCGGAACATCTCATTTTTTAAGAGAGTCTTATTATTGACGTAATTTGTCTCTTTTTTCAAAAGTCTTTTTAACAGAGTTATTACACGGTCATTAATTCCTGACATTAAAGTGACACAAGAATTATCTCAATAAGGCTCTCATTTATAATGAGATAAATATTATTGTCGCAATATTAATTATTAGAAGGAATGAGACAATAATGATGGGATTGTGACGTCATTCTGACGTCACGTTCTCATTTTAATAAGCGATTTAATGTCCGTCTAATAGGGCCTTTAGGGTACCGTGGCCACGGGGTGATAAACTTGATCTCCAGCAAGGTTATTATTTTTATAATTTATTTATAATTTTATTATTTATTTCCAAGATATATATTTGTTAACTGGTTAATTAAATGGTTAAAAGGTACACTGGGTCCAACCTACGACCTGGGTGAGTTCGTCTCTTTATTTAAGAGGCGTTATATACCTTAATCAATTTAATTTAGTATATAGATTTTTATTATTTTAATTAATTATATATTTATATATTTATTTTTGGATGATATTATTACATTTCATATTAAAATATTACTGTAACGAGTAAAGTATATATACTACTAAGGTGTTCTAATAATAATTATATAGTTTGTCTATAAATATAATAACAGATACAATACGATAACATTTGAGTACATAATATATAATATATAATACTTTGATTGAAACTATTAAACTATTATATCTCTCTACATAATTATATATTCTTTGGCTAACTAACATTAAGGTTACAAATATATTATAATATTATTGTTATTGCAGGTATAAATAGAATAATGTTAGTGGTGAGGATTTTAGGAGTAAATTGTCATCAGAATCATCTGAAAATGTGAAAATGTCAGGCATTTAGTTTTATATTATCATTATTAATAAATTACCTCTTCTAGAGTCAGCGGATTGGCTTTGGCTTTTGCATCTAGACTATGATATCGTTCTAGAGAAAAAAAAACACAAAATATATAGTGGAAAGTTAAATTTTTAACACAATCAAACGTTACCATGGGCTAAGTGGAGTCGAGACATTGACATCAGATAGCCTTCTAATGTTATTTGCTTGCTTCTGGCGAACCGACCGACCAGAGCTTCGAGAACTTTATTGCTGGCTGTAGCTCCACCGGCCCACAGTAGACCACGCAGACAGTACGACGACACTTTGGAGCTCCAGGTGCCCCTTCGCAGAGACATGGCACCACTTGGGCCGCACCGCCGGAATGCCGTCTAAATGTAATTGATAATAATGTTTACAAAACTTGAACATACAATAATTATTAATTATTACCTTCCAAAACTTCAACAGTTCTATGAGCGACGGGACGCTCTCAATTGTGAGGCGTCCACCAAGAGCAGGATCACGCAGTGCCAACAATGCTCTGCACAAGTCCAACGAGGGTCCTCCTATTGATCTCAACGTACGCAAGCTTTGTGCAAGACTGCAGTTTAGACTGCCTAGGATCTGCTGCAGTTGGCCTGCATCAATCTCTGTGGGATACCGCGTGCGAAGTTTATAGAGAAGTCTCTAAAAAATACGATTGTTTTTTATTTTACTAATATTTTATTATAATCTTTAAAAAAAATAATCTTACGCAGTCTAGTGTCCGCTCTTCGCCAAATTCAGCCGATATATTGTGGATTACCAGATTGTCCTCATTCACCTCCCACACGTCGGCGTGCTGATCAGCTAGAATCCGTAACAGAAACTTTCCTTCGCGATGTTGTGCGGCATGGGGCATAACCACAAAGTCACCAGGTGGTAGAGCAAAGAACGTTGCAACCTCGCGGGTGTTTTGAAGGGCAGCAAAATCTAGTGGAATCTGCTCGCTGACATACTGTGGCGTCACACGTGTCATGCCCGGCGGAACCTCATATATCGTAAAGCCAATGTGCTCCTCTTCTTGCATACGGCTTCGATAGCATTCGTATTTCTGGGCCACCGCAACTACCACATGTGCCTTAGACGGATGTCCGCTTGGAACACGAATTCGGAACTGGGGATTTGTGGCTGTAGTTTCTGCAAAATCAGGGAAATCATATATTTGAAGAATTTCACTTTGTTGCGTGCTTGACTTACCGAGACACTTGTGTGGACCGCCTGCATTGAATCCAGCGCGCCATTGACGGAATGCCAGTGCTGCTCTCCAGGGCGAGCGAGAGTGTAGTGCTGGTTCGAGTGCCCAGTCGTCGGGGCCGATGTGTGCCAGCCATATCACCGAGAATCGCTGTAAAAACTCAGGCACGGACATCCTAAAATAGTATTAATAGAAAATATGTATACATTAAAATTTATTATATTTATGTTATTCAATAAAAATGTCACACAATGAATTATTATCCGTTCCGTTGAACAAATTAAGAAAAACAACGATCTATATAAAATTATAAATAATACTTAAAAGCGCGCCAAAACGAAAAGTAAACAAACGAGTTGGTCGGACGCATTACGATTACGAGTAAACGAGCAGCTCCACTGCACGGTATTCACATATAATTACGGAAACGCACACATAGTCTGGCATTGCACTTGAATCTTGAATTCTACTCTCAAATGGCTCCGAGGTGAACGAGGAGACTGTGCGCATGAACGAGATCTCGAAAATGCAGTGATCGCCGCGATATGATTATCTGGTCTTGCTGCGCGTCGCTAGTGCAATTATTTTACTTGATAGTTTCGGGAAAGTAAGACGTGTTTTTTTGAAGACACCGTATTGATAGTATATTATAAGAGTTTTGAAAATCTCTAAACAGTTTCAAAGATGTCTGGAAGTTATCTAGTGTTTGTAATGCTGTTTATAGTTACAGTAGTGAAGTGTATGAGTGATGAGTTTGATAATGAATATCCTGACGATCAATTCAGACGTGCTGGCAGGATGGATATTCAAGATGCAGTGCTGAGAGCTAGACATCAAAAAATTCCAGCTCATTGGTCCACACGGTATGGAAATTCAACGCCAAACGGGGAGTACGACTTTATTATAGTAGGTGCAGGTCCGTCTGGTTGTGTTCTGGCTAATCGACTTACAGAGGGCAGTCTGTATACAGTGCTACTTGTTGAAGCCGGAAAACCAGAGATCCCATTCTTCACAGATGTTCCGATGGGAGCACCCACATTGCAATCGACAGATTTTAACTGGGGTTATGCGACAGAAGTGCAGAGCAAAGCTTGTTTATGTAAGAATATTATTTTGGACAATTTATATATCAGAATTTACAGATTATCTTGTATTTAGCCATGAAAGATAAACGATGCAACTTTCCACATGGCAAAGGTGTCGGTGGTTCGTCTATCATCAATTACATGCTATATTCTCGTGGAAATCGTCGCGATTTTGACCGATGGAGTGATGCTGGTAATCCGGGCTGGAGTTACGATGAGATTTTGCCATACTTCAAGAAGTCAGAGATGGCCACGTTTTCAGAGGCAGTCGATAATGGCTATCATGGTAGGGATGGAGGTCTAAACGTAGAGTACATCCCATTCAGGTGAATACATATTTTATTTTAGTTAGAATCTGACTAAATAAATATCTCCGCACAGAACCCAGATCGCTGAAGCTTTTGTGGCTAGTGCTGTGGAGGCTGGTCATGTTAACCTTGACTACAACGCTCGGGAACAGCTTGGTGTCTCTCACATTCAGCAAACCACGAAGGCCGGATGGCGTCAAACTGCAGCTAAAGCATTTCTAGAGCCAATTCTAGATAGACCGAACTTACATGTGATAGCTAATAGCAGAGCTATTAAGATTGACTTGGACGCTACCGGAAAAACTGCTACAGGAATTCAGTTGTTGAGCATGAAAACCAAATATACGGTAAAAGCAAGAAAGGAGGTTATCGTGTCTGCCGGATCCTTTGAAAGTCCGAAATTGTTGATGTTATCCGGCATTGGGCCAAAGGAACATCTATTAGAACTGGGAATTCCGGTTGTTAAGGTTGTATAAATCATTTTTTAATTATTATTTTTAATTATGTAATTAAAATGAAACAGGATCTTCCGGTCGGACAAACATTGTATGAGCACATGTCAGTCTTAGGACCTATATACATTGCAAACAACGTCTCGGATGGACTATACTCGATAGAAGATGCTTTAGATCCTAAGTAAGTAAAGACAATTAAAAACATTTGGCATTTGTGCAGTTTTGGCGTTAGTGCCTTTCTTCATCTCCCCTCTCGAATAACATAATATTATGTGTAAAGAAAGAACCCCTCATTGTTAGGAGGGGTTAAAAGATTTAGCAAAAAAATAGTAAAAAATATATTTCGGAGCGTTTCGGGAAGTGTGGTAAGTGTGTTTGGTATCAAAATATCTATAATTTAAAAATAAGAGGGTGGCTATCGGTCTACCCATTCAGGATGTATTTAAAAAAACGTCATATTTCATATAATATGCTTAAAGGGGTGGAAGGAAGGGGGGGCGAAAAAAAGAATGCCATTATTTTGTAAAAGGTCAAACCTTACCTTTAGTTTTTAAGGCCGTGGACACCCTTTAAGAGCAGTGTATGCTTAATATGGTTTAAGGCCATTTAATCCTTAGTTCGTGGTCGGTTGATTCATACAAAATTGAACAAAATCAAAGAAATTTATGAAGAATATATATATTTTTTGGCTGAACTAACGGAGAACTTTTACTTTTACTTAAAGAGAGGTTCTCCCACACCACAAAACCGTTAAAATAGTTGACGGTCATCTATCCCCTTTATAGGGGGAGGGGTAAACTTTTAGTAATACCTCCTTTTAAAAAATATTTTGGGGGGAGTGTGTTTAAGGAGATGAAAGTTCCAAACTCATAAACGTATAAAGAAAATATCCTTCTTTTTTTAAGACATTGCCTGATATTTCTATTAATTTTTGTATTAAAAAAAGAATAGAAAAAAACTTAAACTTTTATTACTAGAGATTGGCTTAAAAAAGGTGAAGATTTTCTTAATTATTTTTCTTTCTTTGGAACTTTTCTGCCCTAAACACACCTCTCCCCAATTTCACTTTTGAAGGGGTTTTTCAAAACTTTAACAGCTCCCCTGTCAAGGGGATAAGTTACTGACAACTACTTTCAACGGTTTTGAAATGTATGGTGATCACACTTTAGGAGAAGTAGGGCCACCACCACATAAAGGTGAAAAAGCTCTACAATATACTCGCCATTTTTCGTTTTCCCACTCCCCCTCCTCTCTCTATATCAAATTGTATTAAATATGACGTTTTTTCAAATATCTCCTGAAAGGGGAGTTAAATCCCTTTCTCTCTTTTGAATTATAGATATTTTAAAAACCTATAATTTGATATCAAACACTCTTACCATAAATCACGGAATGCTCCGAAATATTTGTTTCCCTTATTTTTTAACCCTCCTACCCCTAAGGGATTAAATTCCTAAACATAAAATGTTGTTTTTCGGTGTTAGGGGGTTCCGAAATCTCTTTGAGTCAAAAGTGTAGTTTAGACCTTCGGCATAAATTGCACTTTAGCCAAACATTTCTAAAAATAAACAATTATAGACACGTTGTGGACTATCTCGCTGGCAAAGGACCGCTAACATTAAATGTATGCGAATCACTGCTTTACATAAAAACCAATGACTCCATTAGAAAAGATCCGAATTATCCAAATGTTGAGATTATCCAGGTAGGAATGTCCATTGGCTTCGATACGAGTAAGAAAATATATTATAAAATAAAAATAAATGAATCACTAAACTATGTTTTACTTATAGGTGATGCCACTAGACTGGGAATGCGCATTTCTGACGAAACTAACGATGCTGTTATTAAGCCATTATACAATTTGAGAACTTTTCAGTATGTTCCAATGTTATTGCATCCGCGGAGTAAGGGTTTTATGAAGCTAAAGTCTAGAAATCCGTTCCATCATCCATTATTTTTTCCGAACTTCTTTGAGGACGATCGAGACATTGACGCACTTGTAGAAGGTATTCGCGAGGCTATTCGTGTCACCGAACAAAAGTCCTTTGAGCAGCTACAAGTAAAGCTCTATGAGGCCAAGGTTCCTGGCTGTGAAACAACGGAATTCAACTCGGACGACTACTGGCGCTGCTATGTAATGCATATGTCAGCCACTTTGCATCACCAGGTGGGCACATGTAAAATGGGACCGCTCACTGATCCGACCAGTGTCGTTGACGCATCGTTGCGGGTGCATGGATTTGCGAATCTTCGCGTAGCAGACACCAGTATTATTCCCGAATCTCCATCAGGACATACTGCTGCTCATAGTTATATGATTGGCGAACGGGTGGCTGATCTCATCAAAGCTGATTGGAATTTTGTTCAGAGGAATTTTGTAGAAGAGCCATCGATTCGATATAGATTTACGCGAGGAATCAAGCACTTTGATTGGCAGGTGTTAGATGTGTCTGATATAAGTGTTGTTAAACCGGATAATGACTATATTCGAGGAAATACTACTAAGATAAACGAATCACCAAAGTTGGTGCGTCCGGAAGTTAAAGTGGCACCGATAGTGAAAGAAGTGTATGAGAGTAGTATTGGAGATGTAGGAACTATACTTTGGGGATCTAGTAAAAAAGAAATGATTGAGACACACACAGAACGTATCACCACTACTGCTCAGCCAGAAACTACTTCAAGAAGCTCAAAAGACGGCAATCTTTTACAATTAAATTCCACAACACAAAATGGAAAAACAATAATTGAAGAAACTACTAAAGTATCAAACGAATCCGAGGAACACACAATCTCAGCAATCGAACAGATAATAGCAGACTTGCCAACTGCAGACGAGGACGTTATCAGGACAATCACACTGAAAGAGGGCGAGCGTTATGGGAAAGGAAAAGCTAAGCCGAGATACTTGAGTGAAGCATTGGCCCACATGAACAGCACCGAGTACGACGAAGACGCAAATCAGGCAAACAGTACACTGGGATCAATTGTTATGGGTACGCACATGAATTACTCAATATCAGCGGCAACGTAAAAGGCGTATTACGTAATTGAGAATACTATTAATTAAATATTTAATTATTATTATATTATTATCTAAATAATTATAATGTTTAGTTTATCTAAAAAAAAAATGAGGTCTATATTTACCAAAATTCTCCTTCGTGTTGTGAGCGAGAGGCCAGCAGCTCTCGATCTCGTTCGCTTAGTGCATTCCACTCCCAGCTTCGTTCGGACCAGGCACCTCCCCAGACCCCTCCCCATTCGCCACCAGCCCACGGGCTTCTCAGACGTACCAAATTCGTATCGTGTGAACCGCTGCCCGTGGTTTGCGTTGCCTCCGCCGCGGTGGTGCGTACTCTGGCCAGACCGGTGACGCAGTACGTATGTTCGGACAGTAATCCTGACCTTCGATGTTTGGATGTCTTCTCCTACGAAAATATGCAATCCGTTTAGAATTAGAAAAATTGAAAATGAAATTGAAATACAGAACTTACATTTCCGGTTATGGCCAACAGCAATGTAGAACGCGGTACCGCACCGCCCAGCAATGGTCCACTGGGCGGTACGCTTTGGACGACCGCACCTGTTAGATCCTGCAGGGCGCGTCCCACGGTACCGTATTTTAAAAACGCATAACCGCCATATAGTTTTGCATAGGCTTTCTCTAGCAGTGCTGCCCAAAATACATCTGGCTGGGAACAGTGCAGGTAAGCTGGTCTATCTCCTCTTGTCGGAAGTCGATCGTCAACCCGTACCTCCACCCACCTTCCCCACTGCCAGAAGCGGAATCTGTAACGACGAGAAGAGAACAAACTAAGAAAAGTATAGTTATTAAAACAGCGGCGGCGCAGTGGGCGCGGGGACGACGGTGTGTAGTCTTGCCGTTGGCACGATTATTAATTTATGGCGGGAAAAGTTTTAACACAAATATTACTGTACATTATATATATATATATATATATATATATATATATATTATTATACGTGTATAACATGTAAATATGTACATATGAGCATGTACATCGCGGTTGTAGTAGGTGGTATTATGCTGCAATTCGCTATAGCTTGAGCTCTGAGCATAACGACGAGTATAATGAACACTTGCAAAGAACGGAGGAACACCACGAGTTCAGGCTCATTAAAATCAGCACGCGCACGCGCATCGCGCACTCATGCTGCGTTGCGATGCGTCAGTTTCAGTTTAATATCGTATATACATTTGCTAAAGTTTCGCAAACGACGTAATTATGGCGGCGCACGCAATTGCGGAGGTGTGGTTTTTGGTGTTAGAAAGCACTTTGTCAGAAAAATATAGTACACTTTATTATAATTTTGTTGCTCTAAATGCCAAACGATTGAAACGTTTGACAGCTACGTTAATCAAAACTATCCTAACTGTTCGGTATTTGCATTGGCTGTATTTTTAGCGAGAGGAATAGTTACTAGTTCTAGTTAGATAGTAAAATTACTCGATGTTGAATCAGTAAATATTTGTATACAAAATTAAACTACCAGCAGAGGATCCTAATTGATTTATTTGGTTATGTCACTATTATTTTAGACTTTAGAGCTATTTAGATGGCTAAAGAATAAAAGTAAAAAAAATAAATGAAAGGTAACTCTTATTCTTGTACGCTGAAAATGTAATTATAATTATGAGTCATTCTGAGAAAACTACCGCCCAATTTCATTACGAAAAAAAATAAACCACATAATTTTTGATATTTTTTTTAAGTTTTTTAAATAGTTTTTTTTTTAAGGTTGCGCAATCTCTAATATCATAAAATATAGTTTAGAAAATTTGAATAGGGCAACATCAAAGTAAAATATTTTTTTGTCACAGAATTTAGTATTTAATACGAATATTGTTATTATAAAATGGGAACAGCTGAATTTATATCTGTATTATAATTTCAAGTGAAAAGAAGAAAAGCCAAAATAACCAAAAAGTAGCAGCTTAACTATTAAAAGCATAGTGATGTTTTTTTGTTTAGGCGTTTGGAGAACGCTGCTGCTTTTACTGATGTCGGTCGTACCCTTCAATGGTCTGTGAATTCAACAACAGAGGTTCGCCATTTTCCTGCAGTTATCTTCTGCATGAACGGCTGGAGAGGTGGTTCCTACTTTATGCTTCCTTTCTTTCCGCTAGCATCAAATTTTTTTCTTCTTTTCGTCAGCTCTAACATCAATTTATTCATTTTATGACGTTTTGTCCTGTGTTGACAAACACAATACAAATAGAAAACACTATTTATCATTTCCT
>JAAAKO020026196.1:0-30241 GCA_010015015.2 Bolitophila cinerea
TAAAAAACACTATATTATATATGTACGAGCTTAAAGCTCTTTATATTTGTTTATAAATAAATCAAATCAAATCAAATAAAATTTTAGAATTAACGTTTGACAGCGTTTTTGTTTTGAAATGTTGACATGAAAATCAAAAAATAAAACTATTTTGTCCGATTTTTAGTACATAATGCGTACACGCAGCTTACACACACACGCACTAATGCAATATTCTGACAGTAATTTGTTAGGTTATGATTCGCAGATTTTTCAAACAAAAATGAAGTTGTCACGACGTTGAATTGTGAGCTGCGCGCATGTGTTACTGAGTGAAATACCTCTATCAGAAGAACGGAATCATTGCCCTTTGAGAACTCGCAAACAGAAACTAGACGCCAGGATAAACGACATTCGGCTGTATTCATACTCAAAATATTTTAGGTTTTAGACCTTTCAAACATTTTAAAACCTTATTAAAATATTTCATGTGTTTCCTAAATTTGATATATTCGTTGATTTTAGCGTATAATTATAGATAAGATCATATGCTAAAAAAAATTAAATTAAACCTGTTTTTATAAGAGAAAAAAAGTGTTTAAAAATGTTTTAAAATATTTGAATGGTCTAAAACCTAAAATATTTTGAGCGTGAATACTGCTGATTGTATTGATGGCCACGATGCAATCGCAATTTAAACGCCGCGCCGCTGAAATTTAATGCCCTAACGGAACAATTGCCACTGGGAGACCACAGGCAAATGTGGAAGAGCTGAACCTGAGAATTGCCCAACCAATTTCGTTGGTGGTATGCATTTTGAGGTTCGGAAAAAAGTGGTACGGTTTTTTGTGGTACGGTTTTTTGTGGTACGGAAATTTGATGTACGGAAATTTGCGGTACAAAAAAAAGTGGTACACGATAAAAGTGGTACAAAATATTTGCGGTACACGTTAAAAGAGGTACATTAGTATGAAATGAATTGTGTTTTAGTATATATAATCAAAAACAAGCAAAAAACAAGCAAAAAAACCGTACCTCAAAAAACCGTACCTCGAAAAACTGTACCTCAAAAAACTGTACCACTTTTTTCTGTACCACAAAATTCCAAAAAAATGTACCACTTTTTTCGTGTTCCGCATAAATCGCGTACCGCAAATTTCCGAAAGGTGCGTACCACTTTTTTCCGTACCTCAAAATTCGTATTCCCAATTTCGTCCAGTACTTTGTCACTAAGTTACAAAAATGTTCGCTCTGATTTGGAAATAAATAATTATTTTGAAATTGTTTTCTTTTTGTTTATTTGACTATGGATTTTTGCACGCACGTATCTGAAACACTGGAAATTTGCAATGTTGGCAAATGCCGATATCAATATCCCCGAGAGAGGATTAGATCCGCGGTACACTTCATCGAATAGATGGGAGGGGGTGTTACACGAACTTTTCTCTGATTTTCTGACGATGGTGTTCTCCATTTCAACTACTCCTCTGAATATATGATCATCTCTGTGGGTACGAGTGTTCCCGAAGTGTATGTGCCCTACGTGCTGGACCTGTTTCTCATCATCACTAACAGTACACGTATTTCCAATTTAATTGTATCCAAAAAAGTGGGATGAACAGAGTGAAAATATTAAAACCATTCTTTACTTTCATAGTGTTTTAGTTGGTTTTTAAATTATTTAAAAATGAATAAAACAAAAAACTTTCGTAAATATTTAATATAACATTTATTTTGTTAGTAAAAAAACAAAGATTTTTGTAGAACAAAAGTACACAGGACAATCAATCTTTTTGGCTGTGAAAAATCTTTTTTAGTACAAAATCTATGTTCATCCCAAGAAACATTCAGTCTGTATAATTTTTCATCCAAAGCTAAATAATGCCTTATGTGGCTAAATTTGCATGCAAAACCGTTAGAAAAATACTAAATTATTCAGTTTTTATTCGGGTTGAGCTAATTTAGATGGTTTGCATTAAAAAATGTACTTAATACGAGCTTATTTAGCCAAATTATTCCACCTTTATTTAGGTAGAGCTTATTTAGGCGGTTTACCTTAGTAATTGATTTTCTATTTTTTTAGTTGATTTATATATACACTTTATTTATTGTTTCAAACTCAGTGATTTGTGTTTGGACGTTTCTTTTGACATTTCTACTTATATAAATATTTTGGGATTTTTTTAGCATTAATATTCTTTTAAAATTATACAATTTTAATTAGTTTTATCAGTCTTCTGCTTAATAACTTAAATAATTTGAAAGTTATTCAAAAATTGGCAAATTGTTGCATAAAGATCTAGGCTTACACCCTCACAAGATCCAATTAACTTAAGAACTGTAGCCTTTTGATCATTGAAAAGCCAAAACTTCTCCGATTGTGCTTTTGAAGAAACACCTGAATCTCATCGAAAAATCATCTTCAGCGATGTAGCTAATTTTTGTATAAAATATGCGTTATTGGACAGAAACAATCCCACATGAGCTTCTAGAAACTTCATTGTATCTACTAAAGATTACCGGCATGCAATACACACCACAATTCCATGCCGGAGGTGTGATTAGACCATATTTTTTCGTCGAAGAAAATGATCGCTACGTTAAGGCAATTGAGTTCGCTATCGTGCCATGTTGTAAGAATATTTGTTACTTGTTTGCTTGTTGTAGTGTGCAATAGCACAATCTCATCAAATAAGATAGCATAGATTTTGTCGGTCTCATATTAGAGGTCTACAACCACCAAAAACATAACTGAATAGAGGAAACGAAGATAAATTATCAGTTTTATCTATATCAACAATAAAACGACTTTCAACATTTTGGTGTTTGTTGGCCTCTAAATTGAGACCGACGATATAATTGTGATGTTGTCTTTTGTAGTAACCATACAAAATATCCCTGGTCTATTTTGCAACAATAACAACAATCAAAAAACTTTTTTTATATTTTTAATTTTTATTGACATTTTGTATCTTTATATCTATTGCGCTCGTAGTCTTCACCCGTTTTTGGACTGATTTTCTTAACTATTAAATTTTTTATGACTATTTTTTCGATTTTTAGTAATTTTTTTTAGTGATTTGATAATATATAATAATATCTATCCCCTGGGGATGTGTAACTACCTAGTCGAATACGACTGAAGCAATTGAGGATACATCTTTGATATAACACTTATTGTTTCCGAGCACCAGCTTGTTTGACATTATCGACTTTAGTGCATCCTGG
The DNA here is from genome assembly GCA_010015015.2 of Bolitophila cinerea. NCBI lineage: Eukaryota > Metazoa > Arthropoda > Insecta > Diptera > Mycetophilidae > Bolitophila > Bolitophila cinerea. The sequence goes on from JAAAKO020026196.1 coordinate 3,208, forward strand.
TTGGTCAGATGTATACTGAACTATGTGCTTATCAATAATTTTACTCCTAATTTTAATTCCCAGAAAGTGTGAAGTAGTTGTGATTTAAAACAGCTACACTCTAAAAGTACAATTCGGCTACTGATTGATGTCCAAATAAGTAACTAATTAAATATATTTTTTGGATTTTATATCTTATTTTCAATGTGTTATACAGAAGTTTTTTATATTAAAAATAACACCCTAATAAGTAACTTCTTCAATGAGATTTATTTGAATGTTATTAATTATGGAAATTATATGTCATTAAAAATTGTAGGAAGAGTGCCGATCATATTTACATATTATATTAAATTGTTTATCCGTTTTTATGTTATCTGAAATCATTGTTTATTATTTTACTTCAGTTCCTTTTTAACCTTTCAATTTCCATCGTAATTTTTTTATATATTATTCTATTACTATGAAATAAATACAGAATATAAATTGTGAATATTAATTAGACCGTATATAGTTAAATAGTGTAAATAAACCTAACACCATGCGCATTAAAGTACTTAAATGGGTAGCTGGCTGTGTGTGTAAATAGCAATTGCATCGAGCTCGCGAATGCTTTTGAAAATGCGCAGCGCGTGCACCGTGCACCACAGTTGCACGATGGCGTAAAAATGTAAAGAAGATTTCTCGGTGCCGGCCTTGTATAATTGGGCGTTAAGACAATTGGAATTCCTTTGTAAATGACCGCTATACGATTCAGATAAGCCATCATCAATTCAAACCTAAACGTGCATACAGACACGCATTTATTTATATATATGTATAATGTTTATATTATATGTATATATATATATTATATATATGTCCGTCTGTGCTTAAGTCTGCTGCTTCGAAGACGCTACATTTTTATACATATGCGAGTGTGCGCGTGTATAGGTAAGTCGCACGCATTCAGCAAAACAGACCAAATGCACTATAGCGCGTTTATTGAATTCTCATCGCGCAGCCTATAAGCAGCAGCAGCGCAACGGAGACATCGCTCGGACTAAACAAACATATACAATATAATACTATATGTTTATATATATAGTGGAACATGGGAAAAAGTTTGCGCAAGATGTCTCTTTGATGTTTGTTAGTTTGTTGCGCGGAATAAGGGTATACAACTGATTTCGATATTGTCTACATTTTATTTGAATATTCTACTCGGATCAAAAAGTACCCAGCGGAATTTCGGAATAAAACGAAAATGGTTCAATTATTTTTTATATATGTTTGTCAATTTCAAAGTATTGCCCATTGGATGCAATTCACATCTTCAAAAAAACTTCTCATTAGCCTATTTTCAAAATGTCATTCAGCTCCCTCTCAAAAAGCTTTCCGAGTGGTAGCTTGGTGGGATGAAATAAGGCTCGCGGACATAAGGCCCATGGGCTTTATGTCCGTTTCGTTTCAGAAATAAGGCCCATGGGCCTAATGTTCGTTTCAACAAGACATAAAGCCTTTGGACCTTATGTCCGTGGGCTTTATGTCATCTCATAAAAAGGAAAAACCAACAGAAGTTCAGTTAGGGTGAATTCGGAGCTTTCAAAATGAAAATAACGTTGCTGTTTTGACAAAAAAAAATAAAAAAAAATTATAGTTTATAAAATAATGATATCCAATTTTGGTTAAAACATAAAATTCAATATTGCTTACAAAACAATAGAACAACAACAACAAATGTGTTATATGTTTTATACGCTTTTGAAGTTTATTTTTTTAGTATCACATCATATCTTTTGGAGATCAATTTAATTTTAGCTTAAAATAAATCCGATTTATAAAATAATTATTGATATGAAAAAAATGTTTTTAAGTATTATTCTTTAATAAAGTTGATTTTTCATAAAATCATAAATAATACGACACTATACAAAAATACTCATTGTGAATGATTCCTATAGGTTTTATTTGTTTTCCAACTGTTTATTTTGAGATATGTCTATAAATCACATTAAATAATACCTTTTTTTAATTTTGGTATGTGTTTTTTAATTGAATAACAGTAAAACTATTTTATTTTAGACTTTTAGCAGATTATTGTGGTAGTGAAATATTTATATTTTGCGCCTTTTAATGTTATTTATGTTTTTTAAATTATTATTTTTAACCTTAAAATCCATGATATATTCTTACGGGGAAAAATAATTTGATTTATTTTAAATAAAATTATTAATAGGGCAACCAAAACAAATTCTTGCTTCTTATATTGTTTGGCTAGTTTTAGTTATTCAAAAAAACGGTTTATACAAATTCAATCAATTTAAGACTTGTTTGAGCGTTTTTTGCTTAATTTAAAATAAATGCTTATTATTGCTTATTTTGCATAAAAATATAATAAAAAAAAACATAAGCAGAAACAAACTAAGTCTGTACAACATAAAAATAGTAATGTCAAAAGAACAAGAAACTCGAAATATTGAAGACAATTACAGAGTTATTGTCTGGAAAAGAATGTGTTTTTAACAAATATACCAACTTTGAGGTAAAAGATAAATACGGTCCAATTACGGTACATCCGATGTAGTTAAATTCGATGTAGAAAGAAGTTTTCTTTCTTAGATAAACGTATTCTGTTCAAATATTAGGCCTTTTTCAATTTTATAATATAATTTAATTTAAGTTAAGTTAAGTTAAGATTAAGTACGAACTTTAACTAGTATTAAATTAAACTGTATGTTCAGTCTTCATCTGAACACTGTACGTAGTATAATTCCATGTTATAATGTAGAAATGAATAAATGTGAATAATATTTTTTTTAGATTTAAATATTTTAAGTGGTAATTTTTAATTTATTAATAATATATAATAAAAACAAAACCAATATATATATTTATATATATATAGTTTTTATACTACAGTATAATTGTATTACTCAGAAGTATTCAGAAATTAAATAATATTTTAAAAAAGTCATGTTAAAAATATTTTTTAATTGCCGTATCCTAAAATGGAGCGGTAATGAAAAAAATATTGCATTTTCGTATTATTTTGTCATATATTTCTGTTTTTTACAAATCACTCTGTATATATAAAAAAATCTATTAAATTTATTAAAAAAAAAAACAGCACATTGAATTAAGGTTAATTTTCCTTTTTTACTTTCCTTTCGGATGATATTTCAATAAAACTACCATTTTTAAATTACTGATTCAATATTCTACATTTTTTTTGAACTGGTCTTTAAAGATATTTTTTATAGATAAAACTTTAAAAAATATAAAAAAAAAAGTTTTTATTTTATTCTTCACGTACACTGTTAAAATAAGCTGTAATCGGTATTTTTACAATAAACCATAGTTCACACCGTCTTTGAATATAGTATCAGTAATCGACTCTTGCAAACCCTCGTATATTGTAAAAAATATTTGGTAACTTCTTAAGAATAAGAACAATATCATATCAATAGAAATAGGAAGAACAATTGAGTTCTCTTCTATTTTTTATGAGCATTTAAAAAAAGTTTTTTTGTTTAACAAAAAAATAGTAGGGGATTATATTAGGTATATTTTTAGACCATATCTTATCTTTTATTTTCTTGTCTTCCTTTTTCACCTAATTTTAAAAACACGCCCATTTTTAAAAATAAGCTTAACTCTTCTAGTAATGTATTAATAACCTTCTGTGAATTGTTCTGAGACAAGCTATTTGAAAAAAAATCGACAGTTTGATGATATTTTTGTGTTCATGTTAAGGTTTTCATTAATTTTAACTTATAATTATATGTGTACGCTCAGATAGTACTCCTTGTCAGGGCCGTTTCTACCTATATTAGCAGTTGTGTGGTTGATCCGGGCGCCATTTAAAGATTTTTTTGATATTAAGAATTTTATCAAAAAATTGACTCCTCCTCCCTTCAAGAGGGTTTAATACCATTTAAAGGGTAAGGTCATTAAAGCTAAGATTTGGAAGACGTTTTTATGCATAACAGAATATAACATTTCAATTTTGCAGATCTTTTTCCAAAATTTCCTAATCTTCTTATAAAGCGCTTAAAATGCATTTAACTCTTCCAGTAAATGTATCTGGTTTAAAAAGCTTTTCCAAAACAAAAATTATAATCAATGTCATTGCAATTAGAAAATAGGAATCCGATAACTTAGTATAAACGATTTTTTTGTATTTAAGGCTAAAACAGTTGTTGAAATCCTTTTAAATGTTGTAAAGAGGAAAACGCTTTTTTTGAAAACCTCTGTAATAAAGCATCAGTTATATACTTTATAGATAGTGTAGAAAAATCAAAAAGGGTGGATACAATTAATTCTGAACCAGGCGCTATAATAGCTAGAACCAGTCCTGCTAATTGTTACATCTTTTTGACTGTTTGGACAGGCGGAAGAAATCTGAGTGAAAATCACACAACGGAAATCAAAGAGTATGGTCAACATAACCTCTATTTCGTTTTGGGTATCGCGTTTGGGTTAATGAATTACACTTTTAGATATGTTTACCAGAGCAAATCGTAGTAACTTTTTAAGTGTAAGTTCAAAAACCTATAATCAGATGATTGGATAGTCTTTTTCCGGAAGGACTTATTTATTTTAATAATCTATTGTTTTAATTTTTGATTATTTGATTTTTTCATTATTTCATATATTATTTATAAGTGCTTACTATATTTTTTCCAAATCTATGTTTCCTGAAATCCTTGATTGTCAAACAAACGTTTCTAGAAACCCATCGAAAACAACGATTCACAAAAAACACATTTCTCGAAATCTACGCTTCTCGAAATAATTTCACATGCAAATATATTTGTGTCAAAAGCAACTGACAGTTGTACCAACGACAAAAAAAAATTTCACAATATCTCAAAAGTTTATAGAACCGCGTTTGAGATATTGTGAATTTTTTTTGTGTTATGAGAAATATGTGGGTACTTTTAATAAAAGGACACTATGCATAATCAGTATAGTATATAGTATGTATAATAAAAAGTAGTAGTTGGTAATTAAAGTTATACCTAATAACTTACCCTTTCATACTGGTAAAATGATCGGCTAGGACCGGCTCGACCGTATAGATATGGATAATAAGCACCGTACATTACTTCCGGGCAGGACACTGCCATTGCGATGGGAACACTTCAGTCAAAACACAAATTGGGGCCAAGATGAGCCTCAACAAATGCACGCATGTAAACTCACACACACATAAATACCGTCGGCATCGGTCGCGTAAACACACACTCACACACACACGCACAATTTTGTATATATATATAATTATATTGTATTTGTCGTACAACAACAACAACACATACACACACACTCACAGATATCACGCGCACTTTGAGCTCACCTGTGGCGTTATAGAATAAAAAACTTGTTTTTCTTTTCTGGCGAAGCACTTATGCCAAACGAGTAGTATAATTTATAGTTCAATGACAGGCCACATGCATAATATATGTTTCTATGTATTTCGGAATAAATAATAAAAAATGCACAATCAAACTGCGCGTATTGCACAAATCACATCACAAGGTAACACTAAACGGTAATCTGAGCACTTTTTTATTGTATTATCTCCTGTTTTGCGGCTATTTATCCTTGGCAGCACCGCTGACACCAAAGCAGCAGAGAAATCCTAATTGATTAACTGTGTTTCGTGTCGATTAGTTTTACTACTAATTTTACGTATTACGTATTACGTATTTTATACAAAACAACAGTATAATGCTAATGAGTACAAGCGTGAGTACTGCTATATGGGTATTGCGTTTGATGTGCACCGCAAACGTCAGCAACAGCATGGAAAATCTGCGGGTAAGAAAAAGAGAGAGACAGAGGTTAGATAGTTTTTTTAAAGATTGCACTCATAAGAGATGATGAATATTTGATTTTTATCATTGTTTAGGATTCTTTGAAGGCATACGTTTTTTTGTATTTGATTATGATTTAGTTCGAATGATGAGAACATCACACGCAAAATGTGGAACTCGTTTCATTGCAATTCTCTTTTGAACGAGAGCAATATTATTTAAGGAAAAGCGTACGCAATTTATGCACTATACTTATGGAAATGTGTTTCTAATATGTATGCATACATCTCGATTAGTACATCTATGGTATATATACAAACATTTGCAAATGCAATATACCATTTATGGGACATAAGCTCTAAACCGCATAGAGACAGAGCAAAATTTAAATATAAATTATCGACAAATCGAAACTTATTCGTATTTATATACAAATCCATTACGAGTATCTTGACTTATACGCTGATCTATACATTCATGTATAGTATACGCTAAAACAACATCTCAAAACCGCCAAGATATCGCACAAAAAGGTATATACCGCTCGAAATGAACTTGAGGCGCGTAATTTATTCCTGTTCACCGGTTTTTTTATGCTCACAATCGACAAATTACGCATGTAGTATATGCAATTTTGTATGTCTTTATTTAAAATGTATTCCTGTGGTAATAAGTCATACATTGTTTACTCTAGATAGATTTACCGTGTGTATTATACTATATGAGTATATTTTTATAAAAGTTATTAACATTACAATTGTGGTTTTCAATCGAATGGCAATTTTTCGATCAACTGCGGGACATATCAATGTTATGTACAAGTTCACATATCAGTATATCAGTTATTTTTATAAGCACATTTTTTTGTCATATATCTTGAAAAATATTACTTACTTTAATTATGAATATATTGAAAAATATATTTTGATTGGATTTTAATTAATGGTTTTCTGATACAAAAATGGTTTATGCAATTGTATTCTAAACAAAGTTAAAATGCCTTTTTTATATAAAAATATCATTAGTAAAGATAAAATTTAATCAATGTCATCGATCGGTCTTTGATTGAATATGTAATTGTTTCCTTTTTTATATTTTCCCTCACAAGGTTGATGTAACACTTTCAAAACATTCCCGCCCAGTTGATTGGAGTCCTAATTAAGCTTTATCCATTGATCAGACAGGACAATTTTTTATTGAATATATAGATATATATATACATGTATTATGTATATATTTATATTATTTATAAGAGTGAAAGTGTTTGGTAGCAAATATGTTAAGTTAAACATATTTGCTACCATTTCATTTCCTGATCAAACAAATAGTTATACTTTCAAAATTATTGCACTTTTAACTTTCTTCGAAACTTCTTCAATTAAAAGAAAATAAATTGTAGTTTTTTAATTGCATTTTACCTCCAAGACCAAATGAAATCCTTACACAAAAAGAGACTAAAAATATATGGACCGCATCGGGATTTTCTTTTCACAAACCTTGACCAACTGTAACCACTTATTCGGATAGTAATAATTAGGACATCTAAAACTATGCACTTATACCCTGATTTAGCTCTAAAAATACCGCAAAACATACCACAAACATGTGTGTGTGAGAGAGAGAGAAAGAGAGAAAGAGAAAGAGAGAGAGAAAGAGAGAGAGAAAGAGAGATAGAGAGAGCAAAAATGGTTTTCAATCAAAATGTTTTTGGGACATCGTTTTGTACATAGAAAACCCACTTAGTACCAAAAATGTTTAGCTGTACCAATGTGATTTTTTTTCTTGGCGATTGTTTGGAGAAGGAAAAGGAAAATTTAAGTAATTTTCACATGAATTCATTACGATCTATTGGCGGATACAGAGACGGGCAAGGGGGCATGTATTTTTGGTTGTTTATGGTTATAGGTTGATCAATAGCTTCTTATAGATCAACATCGAGTCCCGGCACGGATCCTTGCACTATTTATGTATGTAAATTGTCTCTATTGAAATTATAGTATTAAAAAATGATTTCAAATACAAGTGAATTCCATTTTAACATTTAAGTTATGTATGATGCTAAGGGAACTGAAAATGAAATGTCGTATTTAACAGAATATTAAGGACGATGAGTTACTCAGGTTGGTAGGCTTAATAAGGAAGTGAATCTGTCTGTCAGATTATTCAACATTTTTGCAGGTTGAGCTTATTCAGGTGGATTGCCTTAATAAGGTTCATAATAACAGATTATTCAGCCTTTATTCAAGTTGAACTTATTCAAATAAATTATTCAGCCTTTATTCAGGTTGAACAAATTCAGGTGGTTGGCCTAAACATTTTTTTTCTCCAGAATTTTGACAACGGAAGAATTTTGAAAATCAACGTTTTGAAGAACTGCGAAATTTTGAAAAACAAGATTTAGTATGGACAATTTTTGTAAAAACAGAATTTAAAATTCCTATAAATTTTAGTCAATTGTTTCTATCTTGAGGATTTTCCCCCCGCACAGGACAATTTTCTGAATCCGCCTATGGTCACGTATACTCAGAACTGATTAAAAAATGTGGGATAATATTTAGCAATCTAAATGTCATCATTTTTTACACCGTGAACTTAGTACTAGACTTTAAATCTTAGTTTTAATCTGGTAATCTATTTATCATATATATATCACTTTCGAAATAAGAAGTTTAAACAAATCATAAAAGCTCGTATATCTAGAAAACAATTGATTTTAAATGATGCCATTTTTATTATTATAATTTACAAGACCCTGTATTTTTAAACAAAAACACAAATCGAAGAGGCGAGAATAAAGTTATGGGAGATTTTATATATTTTACATGTGATTGGTTAAGGCGTATAAGCTGCTAGCGATTAGCTGACGCGTAATCTGATTTCTAAAAAATCTTAGAACAAATAATAACTACAGCTTGACGTTTGTTATGATATCAGTCTGATATTTTTTCCTTGCATTTGCAACCTGTACTACATCCCGAAGAGGGCGCAAAATTGTATATTCGCCAATATTATTATAAAATGTTTAAATTGTTAAAACCAGAAATATGTCCTTTTAGGGTGTCACACAGCGACTTAACAGAGACTTATAATCACTAGTTGTAATTCTTCAATATTCGATCTTATAAAAAATCTCGATCTTATAAAAAAACAAACAAAAAAACAATCAAATAACCCAAAAATATCCGGATTATTAATTATAATGAATCCAAATTTCGACATTCGATATTTTGTAAGTCGAGATTTTGATTTTCGAGTTATCATCAGCTCTCTTGTATAATGCAATTATTAACGCAATCTTATCATTAGAAAAATAATGTTTTTCTGTATCAGAAGAAAACTGCACGAATGAACTCCAAATGTTCATAATTATTTTGAAAAATTACTTAAGATTCTAATCATTTTTTTTTCAAATCTTCCTTTCCTTTAATTTAAAATTAAACTTCTTTACAAAAAACCAGACCGATAATTCAATAAAGCTTACTATATAGTATATAGTGCTCCCAAAAACAATCAAAATTGTTCCAAAAAAAATAAATATTATTACCAGAAAAAGTAAATAAATTGTATCCAAAACAAATAATAAAAGTCATTCAAAAAGACATTTTCGTGTTTAAATCAATTTATCCAAATAAATACAAAATAATACCAAAATAACAAAATAACAAAAATGTATTAATTGTTACTAAAATGTATTCATGGTGACAAACATTTTTTTAAGGTAACCAAATATTATTTCTAGTATAAACATTTTATTGGAAACAATATTTTTTTCAAGGAGGGATTTATTTTTATCCAATAATTGCTTTCTGTGAAAATCTTTTTTTAACGAAATTTATAAAAGATAAAAATTATTTGTATATTTAATACATTTACTGTTATAAAAGCGAAATTTTCTTTAACTTTCAACTCTATTTATGGCCAATTTGTTTGCTCGGAGTAATATAGTCAACTTTTGCAAGTTATATAACTTGTGTCAACTGTAGAAGTTATAAAACTGGAAATTTTGAAAAATATAACTTGTCAAGTGGAAAATTAGCTTTTTTTACTATTGCAAATCACGAGTTACACAAAAATTGACTCGAGTTATAAAATCTCAAGTTGCGAAAATATCCCGCCAAAATTACAACAAAATCCTAGAAAATTACGCATTTTGAAATTTCAAAACCCGAGAAATTAATTTGAAATTTAATAATGGTGATTATAATTGTAAATTGCCTAAAATCCTAGACAAAACTTTGTTACCAACCAAAAAAAGTTAAAGTGCGGGCTTTTCCTATTAATTATCGATGTTTATGCAAGCTGTAAAATAACTTTCTCAGACAAAAATAGTTGAAATTCGCAATTCTAATTGGTTATAGGTGTTTATCTAGAAAAAATAGATAGTCGTTAAAAGAGTTGTAGAGCATTTACAAACATCTTGTTTTTTCTATCCGGTCAGAAAATTCTGAACAATCAAAAAATGATAAGGTTGGCATTTTTAATTACAGTAGTTTACAACAAAAAGGTACATTCAAGCCACTATTTTTCTAAGGTATTTTGGCCCATTAAACTTGAAATTGACATTGAGATTTTTTAATAGATAGGTTCTTGAGATATTCATTTAATATTTTGTTAAGCGGGCCAAGTACAAAAGAAAACAATAGTTGCATTTAATGTACATTTTCTTTGTAAACTACTGTTATTTATAGGTGTTTATTTAGAAGAAAGTATAATCCTCTGAAGCCTTTGGTGATACCTGTGGTGCATTGCTTGTTTTTTTGCTACTTTTTCAAGCTTGTAAAAAAACTTTCTAACCAAACAAAAAAATATATATTTGAGGAGTTTTTATTCGCATTGCCATAAATGGAGTCCATGGCAACTCGTGTCCATAATAATTTATCGACTGCATCAACAAAACCATACTGAAAACTTACACATAACTATCCCATGTTATGGCGTATAACTAGTGCAAATAGCAAAGGTTATTAGAATAAAGAGCTGACTCAAGTTTTTGTTAAAAATTGCGAGTTATAAAAAAATATAGTAACACATCCCTTTTTTTGCTGTTGTGGAAAAATCCCAGAGTTATTATATTTTGAGTCATCAAACTGCGAGTAAACTTATTGACCCTTAAGTATCGATATTTTTGAAACTATAATTCAATTGAATTAAAAAGTCTTGTTTTTTTATTGATTGAAAACTGGTAATCCGAAAAAAAGTCAATCCGACTAATGGTAAAAGAACTTTTGCCAGGAATTGGCACTCTCTGTACTCAAAAAGATTTAGTTAAGACAATTTTGGACAGTTTATTACTTATTTCAAACTGCGTAAGATAGATTCCATACAATCGATGGTTATTTCAAATACAAAATTAATATAAGTTTTTTTTACGTTTACGAAATGTTCTACTGAACATATATTCTGTCCAAAATAAAGTGACCACAATGGATTTGAATTTAAACTAGGTGGCACTTATCATTACGAGATTATAATTTTTAATTCGAGTTCGAATCAAATTGAAAATAATTAGTTAATTCTCCAAATTGTATTGACCATAAATAATTTACTTGCGATAACAAATTTTATAAACTTCTAAAATGTTTGGCTCTCATTATTGTTTGTTCACTCGGTTTTTCTTAATGGATCATTTTATAATAAAGAGGCAAATAAATAATAAAATTATGCTTTTTTATATATATATTTAAATAAATTGGTGGCAAAAAATAATATATGCATCAGATTGACACATCGTATCTCAAATGTTTGTACATATTGTCAAAACATATCTAAACAACTAAAAATTGATAACAACATGTTACAAATATTTTTATTTTTAATCATAAAAATTAAAGAAATAGTTAAAAATTGTTTAAATTCTACAAAGTTTTATGTTTTTACATATACATTATTCATGCTATGTGTCAACACTTGAAGTGTGCACACTGTAAATATTTACAGTTAAAAAAACTGATTTACACAAATTCCTTAAAAAAGTCTAAGTGATATAAGCGTTAATACATTCTGACATTGGATATAGTGGACACTGCATATTTATGTGAAACATAAACCGCATGCAACAACAACAACAAAAACGGTTGACCTTCACAAATATTTAGTTTAAACATATATATTATATTTATATATGTATATATACAAAATACATACGATAAACATTTATTTATTTATGTATATTTCACACCTTGCACGTATTTATGAGTTTGCACTCTGCGTCCGTTGGCCGTATATATTGAAGAAATGTGCACTAGATTCGCAAGCGCACTGCAGCGCCGAGCACGCGCATATATTTGCACTTATCGCGCGCTATCAGTAGAAAGAATGCACCCGTAAATCACTTGCGACTGCGTGACGGTGCGACAACGATATAGGTGTCACGCAAACGCTTATTTTGTATATATATGTATATAATATATATAGAAAAATGTCACACTACCGGCATTGAAAAGTTCGAGCACATTTCAGAATTCACTTTATCACAAGTATATAATATCAAATAAACAATATTTTAATATTTATGTTTTCGACAATTCAACAAACCAACACTTTAGAATTTAGATGATAACAAACACAAGACATGTATTATTCCGTTATCCGGCCACACTAAGCGCATGAAGAAAATTATATATTTTCCGTTTATGACGCAAATTCCTTTAAAGCGCGCGCGCACTGGCACCGAACAATCTCTATGAATTGTTTAGAACGAGACCGAAAAGCTAACTGAATACGAGTTTAATTCGGAGCAGCCTCAGAACTAGTTTGAGTTTGTCATTCGTCTGAGAGAAGCAGTGTGTCTGTATGTGTGCGGCTGTCTGTGTGTGAGTGAGTGTGTGTACAGACACAAGGAGGAGGGCCTTACAACTCACCCAACCGCTTTTCCGTGTACATGTGTATGCTGTGCTGTATATAATACATATACATCTTGCTATACATACATAGAATTGTTGATTTAACTGTATTGCACACCGAGAAGGAGTGGTTAACGCTGGCTCCGCCTTTCAGTTTATATGATGTATATAAAATGAACACAAAATACCTTGAAAACTCAATTAAAACATCATGCGAGTGCGCAAGTATATAATATATGTTTTACTTTGGTTTTGTTGTATACACAAAAGCATAAATACATAATACATACACAAATATGCATACATACGTTTACGTGTGTATAATTTAGGATGTAGTTGTATAGGTTTTATTTGAAACGCAAATTTTGTGAAGAAAATCAATTTAAATAAATATATAGTTCTGTTAGCTTTTAGTACCCGGCCTCGCAAAGGGGTAAGTTTTAATTGAATAGCATAATATATATATTTATAATTATTAAACTTTTTTTGTAAATTGTAAATTTTAATTCTCAGGTATTTAAATATATGATTTGAGTATATATATATTTTTTTTAATGAAGGGGCAATTTTCTGGGAATACTAATTTTGAGGTACGGAAAAAGTGGTACGCACCTTTCGGAAATTTGCGGTACGCAATTTTTGCGGAACACGAAAAATGTGGTACATTTTTTGGAATTTTGTGGTACAGAAAAAAGTGGTACAGTTTTTTGAGGTACAGTTTATTGAGGTACGGTTTTTTGAGGTACGGTTTTTTTAGGTACGGTTTTTTGAGGTGTGAATTTTGAGGTACATATGAAAACCGAACAACTTTTCTTTGTACCGCAAATTTTCGTACCTCAAATTTCCGAGCCACAAAAAACCGTACCACTTTTTTCCGTTTCTCAAATTCATACCACCACAGAAAAATGTGGTACGGTTGTTTAAGGTACCTTAGGGCGATATATATTGGCTAGTCTGTACCGTAAATGCCCGTACCACTTTTATCGCGTACCACTAATATTTAATTCATTTCTTACTAATGTACCTCTTTTAACGTGTACCGCAAATATTTTGTACCACTTTTATCGTGTACCACTTTTTTTGTACCGCAAATTTCCGTACCTCAAATTTCCGTACCACAAAAAACCGTACCACAAAAAACCGTACCACTTTTTTCCGTACCTCAAAATGCATACCACCTAAAATATTTTAGTCCTTAAAAAATTGCAAAAAAGCTAAGATTTGTTATGATTTTTTACTATCTGGCAGAAATAATCCCAAAATTTTGTGATTGTATTAGCACAGAAAGTGTTGTTTACTAGCAAAACTATTTTAGAGAAAGTATTCAATTACAGGAACACAAAAATATATACATTTATATTTAGCTAGAGAAACAGATAACAAATCTAATGTTTTATAAATTACTTTTACCTATATTGCAGAAGATATCCTTGGTTTGAAAAATCCTTAAACAACCAAAGTTTTGTTACACCCAAAAACAACCAATCCACAACCAACTAACCATTATTGCCCTGTTAGGAGTATTTTAAGTTACTCTAAAAAGTAATTATGCCATTTTATTGTTGATTTTTAGAACCAAAATACCACATTTTTTTGTAATCGTGGCTTATCAAGGTATAAACATTAAAGTAATAATAAATAAGGAAACGAACATAGCGTTATCTGCGATTTTTTTTAATCATGTTTAAAAGAACATTTTATGTTTTGAAAAACTAATTGGTGAAATAAAAACATTATTCTTCACTTTAAAAATCATTTTAATCATCTTTAAAAAAAATGTATTGGTAAAATAAAAACCCTCGAACGAAAAGAACGCTTATGGTTTAAAAAAAAACTATATGATTAAAAAAAAACAAAGAAGCTTTAAATAATCCATGGATATAAAAAACACACGGTTAAAAAAAGCCCTCATTATTCAAAAACACTCAAGCTTATTTATGTTTTAACAGACATTTAATACATTTAGGATGGGCAGCTTTGAAATCGGTAACTCGACCGGTTGTGCCTCGACAGATCTGCAATTTATACAGAGTTTTGCAGTATTTTTTGTAAAATTAAGACGATCATAAAATTAGTACGAGAAGACGTCTAACTTTGTTATGTTATAAATGTAATAAATGTATAAATGTTTGAAAAAAAAACCTTTAAGATGATATCACACGATTGGCGCAAAGCGCAATTTTTTGGTAAAAATATCATAGAAAATCAAAAAAAATATTCAGCTACCTTGCTTTAAAAAATATTTTTTTTATGATTTGCACCAAAAAATTGTGCGATGCGCCAATCGTGTGTATCAGCTTTACACGCATGCTTTAAATTAAAAACTTACAATGATTAAACACGTGTTTACGAAAATTCTTGTGTTATTATATGTTATTATAAAGACCTCGCGGTTAAAAAAATGTCAATCATAATTCTT
This sequence comes from Bolitophila cinerea, assembly GCA_010015015.2. Taxonomy (NCBI): domain Eukaryota; kingdom Metazoa; phylum Arthropoda; class Insecta; order Diptera; family Mycetophilidae; genus Bolitophila; species Bolitophila cinerea. The sequence continues at coordinate 18,249 of JAAAKO020026196.1, forward strand.
TAATAACTCTCATGGTTTTAAAAACTTCTTATGGTTAAAGAAAAATTCACGGTTAAAAAGCCTTCAATGTTTAAAAAAAAAACTAATTTAAAAAAACATCGTTATAGTTAAAAATCACGAATGCCGAAAAAACCCTCATCGTTAATTTAATTTAATAGTGAAATCAAAAAAATGTTTATAACATGGTAAAAAACGACAAACTTAAAAATGGTTATAAAAAATTCACTTAAAAAATCGCATGTTAAAAATTCCTCGTTGGTTAAAATCCGACATGCTTAAAACCACTCTAACCCTATATGATTAAAAACTCAAATGGTTACAGATACACTCATGCTTTAAAAACACTCTATATATTTATATTTTTTCAAATTGTTCAAAGAATCATTCTTTATTATGTTCAAATGGGTATAAACATTATGTAACAAATAATGGAAAAATTATTTTATTAGTTTACTCCGAAAAAGCTTATTTTACACTATTAAAATGTACTGCTTTATTGTATATTGGACTTAAATGTCCCAACAACCATACATCTACGATATAATTTTCTAGAGATATGGTGTAAAGAGTAAGGGTACCTTATTTCCCTATAACCCCAAAAATACCCTTTCTACAGCATTTTTTGTCTAACCTTTATGATTAAAAAAACTCGTGATTAAATAATTCTCTCATTATTTTGTCAAACTCTTAAATCCCTTTTCCATACCTTGCGTGATATAGGGGCCGCCGGTGCATGATATCGTACACCAGACTCTCGACACATTTACGGGTATTGGCCAGATCATGGTTAATGTGCCGCTTATGCTGAACTGCTCCAGTCTTGAAGATTACGCTCATAGTAAAAATTAAACTCATATAAATGACCTATTGGGTTTTGGGATATTTTGATGTAATCTTTGTATTCTGACACACTTCATCCACTCTCTTTCTCTCCAAATGATTAGATTGATATTTGATTTTGATGATTTAAAAAATTATGAATAATATAACACAAAATTATTTTTCCCTTTTTGCAGAGCTACTTTGTCACAGACTACGATCCCACGATCGAGGACTCGTACACAAAACAGTGCGTCATAGACGATGTACCTGCAAAATTGGATAGTATGTTTTTTTTAGATAATCTCCCTCTCCCTTATTTAATTTAATATGCTCTTTGTTCCAGTTCTCGACACCGCCGGCCAGGAAGAATTCAGTGCGATGCGCGAACAGTACATGCGCTCGGGCGAAGGTTTCCTGCTCGTCTTCTCGCTGACCGATCACTCGAGTTTCGATGAGATCACCAAATTTCAGAAGCAAATTCTGCGCGTCAAGGATCGTGACGAATTCCCGATGCTGCTCGTTGGCAACAAGTCCGATCTGGATCACCAAAGACATGTAAGACTTTTTTACTATAAACTGAAATGTGGGAATATACATTTGGACTACTAGCTATATTGAATGTGAATGCTTCTCAAAATGAGCCTCTTATATTCTTTTTTGTTTTTCCGATAGGTATCGCTGGAGGAGGCACAACAGTTCAGCTGCTCGGTCGGTATGCCGTACATCGAGTGCAGTGCAAAGCTCCGGATTAACGTGGACCAGGCATTCCATGAGCTGGTCCGGATCGTGCGTAAATTTCAGCTGGCTGAAAGACCGTACATTGAGGAAGCGTACAAACGCAAGAACAAGAAACGGTGTTGCATTTTGTAAGAATGCGACAACACACACGCATACAAAATCGTGAATTCATAAACCCAAGTATAGCATACCCCAGGTTGCCTAACATAATCTTTGCTAACGATCCGCATTTACAATGACTTCATTAGTAATCCGTAAAAGTGTGACTATTTTTAAAGATCTATACTAAATACTTACTTATTGACGTCTGTCATTTTGTGTGCGATCTCCGGCAGAACACTCACACTCTTAGTCTTCCCCAAAAACACACTAAATAAGGCAGCCAAACACAAGAATCTCCGGAACAACAAATTTCTTATCGACTTCCAGACAAGATTTTCTTTTAATTTCACCCTTCGTTTTCATAGAAAACTGCACATCTTGAGAGCTATAAATTTATAAATAATGACCAAATGTCAAAGACGTTTTAGTATTATGCACCTATAGACCTCTCCACACATCCGCGCGTGACCAAAAAAATACATAGTGTTGTTTTCCCTCAGGCCTATATTTTAATTATTTTATTTGGTATTTTAGGTAACAAATTTACTTAGTCTTGTTTGTTGTATTTATATCGAGGAATACCTTATCAGAATGTGCCTTACACGTTTAGAATTTTTATCTCTTAAATATGGCCTTTAACATACAAATTATCATATTCATTCAGAACACGAGTACAATCAACAACAACAAATAAATACAAATCGCAATGTCTTGTTTTAAGAAATTAAAATACGCTTTAAATGTGCCTTAACAAAATATATAGATATTTAGTATGTATAACAAATAATCTCAATCGAATGTTTTTTTATGGTGCCATCTGTTTTCATCATGTTTATACTTAACTTCAGATTGTTAGACCTTAGAATTCATGAAATCTCTTTAGACTTGATTTATTCATGGTGATGATAACTTGGTACAATCTAGTTAGAATTGATAAAATCAGCTTTACTCATGTTAGACTAAGACTTAAAAAAATCCTGTCAGACTTGAAGAAAACATGCAAAACAGTTTATAAAATAATATGACTTCATAAAAATCACGTTTTGTTATACTAAAATCCCAGCAGATCGAATGGAGAATAGTAATTTTTATCCAAAGTTCCCACAAGAATAACTAATCAAACGCACACGTCTGAAGCTAGAAGCATTCTCTATATCTGCGCCTGCAACTCACACCCTCAAACGTACTAAAACAAATTATAATATATAATATACATAAATGCACAAGCATACACACACACACACCTACATTTGTAAAAGTTTATATACATATATATTTTTGTAAGTTTTTAATTAACGTTTTTTTATTTTAACGTTGCCAAAATAATGTTAATGCTAATGCAATGGTACATTTAATTTATACGATATTTTTTGATTGTATAGCCAGTTTTTTGTTTCATTGTATAGACTTTAGAGAGTATAAAAACAAAATGTTAATAATAAAAATTGTAACAACAAAAAATGACTTAGGTTTTTTATTTTAAATGAAACGGCTGCGAGGCCGAGTAGAAACGTAGTTATCACTGAGTAGCTTTTTCATTATGATTTTTTAACTTGTAAGCTATATTATGAAGAAAACGTATCTGCGTTTTTATCGGCTGTGTATACGCATTATTATCAGTAACAAGAATGAACTCTGGACTGCAGATGCCGATATATTTTTAAGTGCATTTTTATACTGTGACAAAGATGAAATAAGGAGGGCGGTGCAAAAATCATTATTATTATTATAAGGAGGGCGGTGCAAAAAATAGTGGAAAATGATCAGGGAGCAAAACCGGCGTTTTAGAAAAAGAAAAAGAAAACTATCTATAGGAGTAGGACCCCAGTTATAACCCTTAAAGTTCTTCCTAAAAGAAGACAAATTTTGCCTGAAGACTGCTAAAGAGTTAGACATATCCAAGTACAATTTTTGTGTTTTATATTAATAAAAAAACATTAAAAGCTAAATAAAAAAAATTAATGACATTCTTTTATGTCTAAATATTAAAAATATCAAATAATCGTTTAATATATTCGTAAATAAATCAAAAATCTGAGTTATAAATAAAAAATGTAAATAGTAAATAAATTACAAAATTCAAAATAGGATTATATATAGGATATCATCTGTATAAGAATATATTCACAATTATCTTAACCTCAAAATGTATGTATTTTCGTTGTTTTACTTCGATATCTAATCGATTTGATTTAACAGCTTTTGTACGCCTTCCTTAATTATTCCCTCGTTTTATGAGTACTTGGCGTAAGAAACATACTTTTTTAATATGATCTGGACAGGGGTTTGCGTCTTGGAAAAACTTGCTGTTACGGTTTGTAAACCCACAACTGATTCAAATTTAGTACTAAAAAGTGAACGCACTCCGAGTACTGTCAGCTGTCAAAGCAAAAGTTACAACTTTGCCTTTTGCCAGAATACCATTTTAAAAAACATCCAAAATACTGTAATTAAACTCCTATTTACTCAATCTAATCGAATTGTACCACCCCAAAATGCCAACCTACGAACTGTCTGTTGTACTGCGCCAAATGTCCAGGGTAAGTTATCCGCATCCTTCCATCTCTAAGCACCAAACTGTCCTAACCTCAAAATTTTTGTAGCCCGAAATCATTTCAACACTGAAACGAACGGCTGAAATCATACTGGACCGTGGTGGTATCATGCGCAAACTCGAGAACCTCGGCACCCGGGCCCTACCGCACAAGATCAGCGAGCACGGACTTGTGCACCGTACCGGCAGCTACTTCACAATGACATTTGACTCACCCACCCATCTGATTGCTGACTTCAAGGAAGAGTACGGACGTGACATCGACATCATCCGCAGAAGTATATTCAAGGTCGAAGAACCACCGGCACAGTGGTGTACGCTGCACGAGGAGCTACTGCCGGCCGCTTATCGTAAGGATGTGATTAAAATGATTGCGACCGGCAAGAAGAACGAGAAACGCGGCTACAATCAGAAATCCGGTCTGGAGTACTATCCGTTCCAGAAGTAGTGGCCTGATAAACTTATTAGCTAGCCAGAATACAGTGGCCAGAATTATATTGGTAGTGATGTTAATGTTTATATTGTAATTTTCTATAGATAAAATACGTTAAATTATGATGTGGTGTTTTTGTGGAGATTGTCATGATTCTTATGTGAAAGTGGATTCCTTAATGTTTTCCTTAATCTGGTTGCTCTTTAATGCGTTCATCAATAGACGAACAATTTATTTATACATTCAAAAATAGTCACAGTGAACTCCTTTTTAAAAAATACTACCAATTTCTTGTGTTTTTGTTGACAACTTTATTTATATATAATTAAACACGAATGAGCCACCTGCTATTAGATAACAAAATATTTCAAAAGACAATCTCTATACAAAAATATATAATATATATGTGTTTATAGTATATTCTCTATTCTGGAAGAATGGTTTGTTAATACTCTTGTTTATGTGTGTGTATATATTTGTGTGCGCGGTATATGTAACGGTACACGCACAGCGCACACGGAATGTATTTTGTTAGGCTGGTAAAAAGGTGTGTGTTTGTGGCCACGAGTAAGTCAAAGAAGGCGCGGGCAGGCAGCGGGCACTTACATGTGCCTCGTGTTGCCGAAGTTGATACCGCTCTGGGTGGCACCCTTGTTTGAGCCGTACTGAAGAGAGATCACATTCTGACCGGCACGCATTTGCTCATCGCTGAAGTTGCGCACGTTCTTGTCGGCCTCCTTGGGTCCAATGGCTGGCATACCAAAGGTGTTTGCCTTTCGTCCAAGGGACTGCAAGCAAATCACGACCGAGTTCAGGTTCTGTCGTTCCCATAGGTCAACGCTCTGGAAGGTCTCCTGTGGTGGCACGCCCAATAACTTTGCATTATCCAAGAAACCTATAAATAAAACAAAATGTTAGTTTTTGTTTTTAAGAGACAGCCGACGGCTTTCCAAAAAACGTACCTGTGATATTCTCCATGCACTTAAACGCCATTTTGCTTTCGTTTACGCGCTTAATCGAAGCGGGCTTGATTGTGTTGATTAGCTTGCACAGCAGCACACCGTCCTTGAGCACCTCGAAGAAATTGTCCATGTCTCCGGACGTGTTGATTGGCTCACCAGTGATCTCCTTGATCCAGTCAAGGCACTCGGCGGCCAGCTCATCGCTGTACTTTGAGTTGATCTGCGGACAAAAATGAGTTACATGTTAATAAATATTATTTCTCACATTGTTTGGAAAAAATTGATCATTTCAGATTTAAAGAAAACATATTACTAAAGTTTTAAAGTAAAAACGATATTTTATCTTGATATTGATATTTTCTATTACAAGTACAATGATTTATGTTTTATTTGCATGTTTTTGTAAAAAAATCCCTTTTTATATTTCTTCTACTATTTACTTCGAGATTGTTTAAGTAGAATTAAATTATGTACTGTTACAGATTTCAGATTTTATGTAGATTGAATAAGTTTTAGACATGAACGTTTATTATTTTTTTTAGATTTGTATTTCATTTTTAGTAGAATTGATAATATTTTATTTTTTATGGTAGAATTCTAAAACTAAAAATAACTATTTCAGGATTTTTATTAATTGCTATGGAACTTTATTAATTGATGATTTAAAATTCAGTTCAGTTTGATTTTTCTAGAATTTGTAATATTTTTTTGTAGAACACATATAGATAATTTCATAATATATTATATAAAAAAGAAAAATCAAAATCAAGAAAAAATATGATTGCAATATTTTTTTTCTTGATTTTTTTTTGTATATTTAATAGTGATTGTGACGATAGAAATATGTTTTAGGTATTATGGATAAGGGTGTAAATGCCCAAGCATGTATTTTTGCTCTGGAGCATGCTGCGTAAATGAGCGGAGCTTAACATTTTTTTAAATTTTTATTTGATCTTAGATTTGAACATTTACATATTGATTTTACTGTTTTTATTATGCTTGAGCTTTTATTTTAAACTCATGGTAATGCCAGAGATCAAAATCAGCTGAGGTTAACTGAAAATATTGTTTATATTTAATGTTCTACCCTATTTTAAAAAATATATTGGATATTATTATGTTGGATAAATTTAAAATTTTGTATAATTTTGATGATTTGGCTGATATTTTAACATTTTTTTTGTATTTAAACTACCAAAACCTTATGTTACTTTTATTGTTTTAAATTACAAAATAAAATATATTTTAATATATTTATTATTTATTTTAAAGGTAATTTTGTATTAATTTACTAAATGACATCTTGATCGAGCATACTCCGAGCATGACGGAGTATAAGACCAGGAATGCTCCAAAAATAACCGAACAGGCATTTGTGACTGAGCAATGAGCATGCTCCAAAAAGCAACTGTTCAAGAGCACGCTTCAAATTATCCAGCACATTTTTCGTATCGTCTAAAATCCGCATTCCTAATTACGCAAGAAAATAACCTTTTGAAAATGAAATGATCATCAAATCAAATCATCAAAACACTAAGTCGACTTTTATTTTAGATATCTTTTTTTGTAGAGATGATTAATCCATTTTCGTTTTTTTTTAGTACTATAATATTTTTATTTGGGAATGATTATTCATTTTCAATTGTGTTGGTATGTTTTATCTTTCAATCGGGCATATTTGGCTAAACGGCCATTCGAAAAATGTATTTTAAGACACTCCAATTTACACATTTTCAGGCTTGTTATTCACGACTATATATTTTTTCTGGTAAGTGATTTGAAGCTTTTCCAGTAATAGAGTTTACCACCTCTCCGTGTCTCACACGGATTCTCTATCCGGGCCCCCTAGCCCGTCTCCGACAACGACTCTCCTGGCTTGTAGGATATTTCTTCGGGCCGCCACATATATAGCATTGGTGATTTATTTTCATAACAAGCAACAAAATTTATCAAAATTCATTATTTGTATTTAATAATAATCGTGGTCTGGGACAATTAATCAATCCACGAGAAGAAGACTGCGAAAAAACTATTTCAAATATTAGTTTTTAAGAAAATGTACTTAAAACAATTAAAAAGTAATTGAAAATGCGATGGAACTAGCTGATTAATATTCTTTCAGGGGTAATCGAACCAATATTAAAAATATCGGCTAAAATGTTCAGTTTTTCTTTCTGATAATTTTCCTCCAACTTTTTTTGCGCCAACCCCCGTAACATCCTTTTTTGGGGCTTTTGCAAAAGACTAGCAAAACCTTTTTTATTGAGCTATATATAATAAAGATCATGATGTTGGATTGTTTACCCTTAATCCCCATAATTGCCCCATAAGGTGTACCTTTGCCAAAATATCTTGCCTTTGGTTTAGAATTCCTGGTTTAGAAATAGATTTAACTCCTATTCACAATTTAACAAATTTTTGAAATTTCTGGGTCATTCCAATCAGTAAACAGTTAAACACTATTCTCTAAAATCTAGAAATTAAGTTTTGCCATTAACAACTCATATTCGACAAACGTTTAGTTAGAACCTTCTGAATATAAGCCCTATGCAATATGTAAATACGGAAGATTCTTAAAAAACAAATATTTAAAAAAATCCAGAATTTCATAAAATTCTTTTTAAATTGTATAAACATTTCCAGTATTTTTAAAGTATCCGGGCTAGACATCTGTTACAGGTGGTAGCTCTACCGGCTACTGTTTTTTGGGCAAAGTGTCAACTTACAAAATCTCTAAATTAATTATTGGGGGTATTGTGTTTTATAATTTGTTAGGCAAGTGTCGTTGTTTTTTAAAGGCTAGTAATTTTTTTTTTGGACATTTTGTTGTATTACGGTTTTTAAGCAAGTTTTTCAAACTATAGTCCGCTAGAATTATCTATCCTCAGTAAAACACCATAAAAACCGCCACACCCAGTTATCACCAAAATGAAAGTGATTTCACACCAAATTGCTTTAAGTTACTGCTACACGAAACACATAAAATAAATAATAACTTATTTCATTATTATAACGGAGTGTAAAATTCAATGAATTTGCGCGTGTATAAGTAATCTCTCGCAGATGGTCGTTAATCAGTAAAATTTGCCTGGAAACGTGTATTAATATTTAAAATTGCATTCACATGCTATACATGGGCTCGCTGCTCGCGAGATGTGTATGTGTGAGTGTGTGTGTCACAGGGACATGAGTGTGTAATGAATATATATGCGGATCACCTTCTCGCAGCCTCGCGAAAATAAAATTAAAAAAAAACATTATTATTACATTTATTTGAAGCGAAAGAAAGAGAAAGAGAGAGAAAAAATGAGCGCACACACAAATATTGAACATTATGCAATGGCACATTTCAATATTAATGTACATTGAAGATTGAGGTTTTTTCCATAAGTATAAACAACTAAACCATACAGATATACTTAATATATAGGTGCTAGTCGATGTATATAGTATACATACTAGTATTTGCACATGTGTGATGTATATATGTATATATGATATATCGCGATTTGCGTATGTGTGTGTGTTTGAGTGCGCTTACGTGAGCAAAAGCGCAACAAGTATCGCAAGAGCTATACCATAAATGGAATGTAAAATGTATAAATATTCTCGATATGGGATATGGCCGACCAAACAGAATATATAAATATATATTTATATATATACTGATATATTTTGAATGTGTGTTTGTGTGAGTGTAAGAATTCAATGTTGACGTATTTAATTCAGTATCCGTCGCCTTATTTAAACAATATTTGAATTTGTTTAAATAAGGCGATGATAAATACACACGTATGCATTTAATTATATATTTGTATAAAATTATACATAAATGTATATGTATATGTAAGATAGTGAGACGAAGGTCTGGAAGAGAGCACCATAGTAATTTCTGATAATTTGTTTAATAATAAAGCTTAACGAGGTGTTTTCGAGAATGTGCGAAAACAATTGGTGTCAGAATTTACTGATTTTGGCTCTATTTTTAGGCGATATTACCAAACGTTTCACCTGGCAGCACCTATCAACCTTTATTGTTATTTGTACACACACACACATACTTATCACACCATATCGTTCGCAAAATAATAATGTATAAAAACAACAACAACAAACATTGTGACCGCGTCAACGGTTTTAGAATACCAATAAAATGTGTGTTCAATATCCATAAACGATGGTGATGCCATTTAATCCAACGAATTATGACTCACACAAATACACACACACACACACACTCCAAAAACTCTATATGACCTCACTCGTATATATTTTTAATTTTTTTTTTGGTGTTGCTTATGGTGCTCTCTTGTCTAATGCGAGTAGAGTGCTCGGCTTTAAGCGTTTGAATGTTACGATTCTAGATCTGAAACCAGCCGCGATTATAACATATTTTATTATTTATGAGACTTTTAATATGCTTACATTTTATTGTGTTATCTGCGCATGTATGTGTGTGTGTGAGTATCTGTTCTTTGAAAAAGGGTAAAAATAAGTGTTTGCCTGTGGAAGTGCGGCTGATGAAGCCTGCTGCCATTTGGTTTAAATTGCGGCGAGACGTAACGGACAGAATATAAAAAATAAATATCTTTATATTATATTGAGTATATATACAACTGAAGATATGTGTAAACACTTTGTCCATGTGTGTATGTGTGTATTATTACAGAATGTACGCGGTGAGCACGCGCGTGTATCGTCATTTTAATACCACATTATGTTCTGTGTATAGTGAAACCGGATTTGCATGTTTCAGGCAGGCATCTTTTGAGTGTGTGTGTGTGAGTATGTTTTGTATTGTATGCGTACAAATCTTGTATACATATATATATATATGCATATACAAACGACGTGCAAACACACTTTTTTGGTTGGTCAAAATTCAATGGACAAATTGTTTTTTTTTTTGGAAACGCCTTTCTTGCAGTTTTTGACATATTACCTGGAACCAGCGTAAAATTGTATTTTGGTCTAGAATTGTTCTTCCGACAATTCAGCTGAGCATTATTATTATTAAATTGAAGCTTTTCCTAATAAACGATACTTTGAAGAGTGATCTCTTTCACATTAACAAGATCACTGGGGAGGCATAATGTGGGCAAATTTTGAGGCCAGCATACCGAATTCCGCAAAGTGTATAATCTTCGGACATTTTTTTGTTATATGTGTCTTAAAATGAAAAAGTAGACCTAGTGTGTCAAAAATCTATTTTCTTTGGTCGGTTTTGACGTAGCAAAGTATACCAAATCGACTGCAACACCGTAACTTCCTTATTTAACTCAATACTAAGATATAAATTTTGAAAACAGATGATGCAAATATTTTAAAGTAGATATACATTAACTGCTGTTATATCAAATACCGGTTTTTGCATACTAGGTCCCTTTTTTCATTCCAGAACACGTATATTGATATAGTTTACTAGCAATAACAAATATTTTGATTGAAATTCGATAATACTCGTTTTTGCTCAAGTGTACTATCCATAAGACCTATATTGCAAAAAAATTCAAATTTGGTGAACCTTTGGAAAGACGCTGATAGAGGAAAACCAATTTCTGTTTTGTTTTTTTTTTTAGTATTTATGCCTATAAAATAATGAATTTTATATTAAAAGGCGATCTATCGATCTATATTGAAGCCGCCATTCTTCAAAAAAAAAAAAACAGGTTGAGGTTTTATTTAATTAAATGTTAACTCCTAAGCTTTTTTACCTTTTTGCGATTTGTGCATATTTTAAAAAAACAACAAATAAATGTTTATCTGAGAAAAACAAAAATTTAAATTAAAAAAAGGTATTTTTTTATACAATATTCGAAAAGGCGAGCAGAATTAAAAGGCGAATCATTTACTGCCAAGTTTATTTATAGAAGTATGGCGTAAGAAATAAACCAAGTACCGTTATTTTTTATTTATTATTTGTTACGCCAATAAAAAAAACAATGGCGGTTTCTTTTCGCAGATTTGATAAAGACGCTTCCGGCCACACACCATCAAAAAAGTAAAACTTTATTCAATATAACTATGGTAAAGTGTAGACGTTCAGGCATTGGCTCTTTTATAATTTACCTACTTTAAACACACCACGACCATCTTTAAACTTCCTTCCTTTTAAAAGAGTGGTTGAGCGACGCGATCTAAAAGCTCTTTACAAGTGGAGGGGCTCAAAGATTTGTAAAAAAATATAGATAAACCAGTAGTTCAGATTATTTTTTAATTTTAGAAAAATGAGTTTGTAACAAATTAAAGGTATAAAAGTTAATGACTTGAAAAATGGGGTGATTTGATAATTTCATTTCTTCACCTCGTTTAAACTTTATTCTGACCGTATTTTAAACAACTGGAAATACGGTAAGTTGAAAGTTAAACCAGGTGAAGAAAT
>JAAAKO020026197.1:0-14083 GCA_010015015.2 Bolitophila cinerea
ATATATACTGATCCAATTTAATGCGGCCGGCGAGCGTGGCGTCGAAAACAATTTCTGCGTGTGAACTCAATCAGCTGCGACGAGCCGGCTGGCGCGGTGGCGTCTTTTATGGCTTCGTTATTTTATCTTGGAATAGAGATGTACTCTTACTTTAACACTATTTGCGGTTCTATTCTGACAATTATAAATGATTGCATGATGACTATAAGAAATATCGATTTGAGTGAATCTTCAGAATATTGTTCAGTTCATGCAAATAATATTTATTTATATACAAATGATGAAAATAAAAAATATTAAGGATATAATGGATTCAATTAGTTTTAGGTTTCCTGTTTATTCCAAATATATGTGTATTATTGCTATGTTTAAAAAATACAAAATAGGCTGGCCTAATTTTTTTTAAGGGTCTGGTCAAGTTTAGTAGTATGCGGGAATGGTCTGATTGATTTATATTTAAAAAGCCCGCAGTCCCGCGGGTTTACTTCTACTTGTCAAAATTTAATTCAATTAGTTGTATTTTTAATTTAGAGTAAAATAATTCATTCTATTTTATTTAAATTGAGAAAATACATTATTTTGGTACAATAATTTATTTACGCTATAAAAACATAATTAATTCATTATAATAGTACACGGGCTGACACTTGTGTCAGTCGTCTGACACTGTGACGTAACTATGACGTCAGAATGCGGTTGGCAGATTATAATAATGGTGTCAGTCCGTGTACTCACACAATTGTTTTACAGTGTCAGACGTCTTCCACGCAACTGGCACCTAACAGTGCCAGTCAAAAAGTGACGGTTGTGTCAGCTCGTGTACTCACAAATTGGCAGCCGTCTGCCACTTTATGAACGGAGTGACAGACGTCTGCACGATAAAAATGACTGACACGGCACGAAATTTTGGCATGCTAGTTGCCGACGTCTGCCACACTTTTTTCACGGGTATCAGGACAACTTTTGACTGAGCTTACGCATATTTTTGCCCTTCTAGTATATTTTTATCTTTTTTATATGATTTTAACCCATGAGCAATTATTTTATCATTTTTGAAAGTCTTGTAAAATGTATATATGTAAATATTAAAATATTCAGCATTTATATAAAATATCAAGAATATCACAAATATCTGAGAATATTATTTATATATTATTATTGTATTATTGAATATTATAATGTATTAGCGTATATTATAAAAAAATACTTATATCAGAAAAAAGTTGCAAATATCAGAAAGGAATCGCCAAACAGTGCCAATACCAAAACGTTTTCAATAACGCTGCGTGCATAATGATCATATATATTTGTTGAGCATATAAGGCTTTAAATTATTTGGCAGTGCAGCAAATGCATCATCATCATAGACAAGTGACAAATACAAATGGAAAATTCTTTTCTCTTACGGGCAATGGTTTCGGTGGTGGCAAATGCAGCTCGTTCTTGTCCAATGCTTGGCCAAAGGAGCAGCGATTGAAAATACCACCATCGAGATACTCCCGTTGCGACCGATGTCAATGTATAGCAGTTTGTATTTAACGTCCGCGACTGACATCAATGCAATACTGTACCTACATTTAAAACAAAATCTTTAATACTCGTTTTTATTGCAAAAATATTTCCTGTGGACAAAGAAACGTGCCTTTGTAATAAAAAAAAATATATGTTTCCAGTATTCGGTTCTGCGACCATCTACGGAGCCGCCACAGTTCGGAAAATTCTTTGAATAGTTTTGCTACTGCCTATACCATTCGGCTTCGGTTTTCGGAAAATTGAGTGGCCGACATTCGAACGAAATTGCGATATAATTCGGGTTCACCATCACACAGTTCTTTCAACAATTTCGCGCAAAAAAAACAGTCCGTATCACGAAACCTCAACCAATACAATACGTGACGTTTTTTTCTTTGTAACGTTTTATCTCGGTCGTCGTGTTTGCTGCGACTGCCTAACAAATACGCGGCCAAACCCTACCAGCATTTCTATGTTTACACATTTTTCGTATATTCTCGATAAATTCTAAAAACTATCTGACAGTTATTTGTTTTTTTTTTCTGGAAATAGTGTCAGATGTGTCATATGTGCCAGTTCGTGTACTCACAAAGTGGCAGATGCGGTAAGAATATCTGGCACATCTGCTACATTTTGCACCGACAGTGCAAGTCCGTGTACTCGCCCATGGCAGACGCCAAAATTCAACTGACACTATTCGTCTGACACTGGCTGGTGTCAGTCAAAAAGTGGCAGATTTTTGGACAAAGTGCCAGCTCGTGTAATCCTTCTATTTTTTATATTTTACAGATGCCACGCATATGCCACGTTACTGGCACTTTTTTTCCATGACGTCAGAGTTTCGTAATGTGCAACAAAAACTGCAACACGGAAGTATTTTTTAATTGCAGAATATTATATTTTTTGATAACTCATTTATGGAGCCAAAAATTATAAATTTCTGTGGACGCTGGACGGTATCTACTGATTTTTTTTACTTAATTTAGGTTTATTTGGAAGATAGTAGAGAACATTAAAATTACCCTCTTTTTACTCTATTAAAAAAACTCATTAAATAAATTTTCACTCAAGGAATGAATGTGTACAATTGTATTTAAACTATTGTCTTTTAAATTATTTAAATTTATCTTTGTTTCATCATTTTCAAATTGTTTCAAAACCGAATATGTTTAAAGAATCTTTAAGAAGAGATAGTTTTAGAAGATTACTTAAAAATATAATTAAAATTAAGAAACAAAGACTTTTTGAAGTCTGTTTTTACTTTTTGACTTAACGGCAAGTAATTATGATTATCATTTATATTTCGTTTCTGGTAACTGGAAAATATCAAAAATCATAACGGGTACAATATGATCATGAGGTTGTTTAAGCATAAAATAAATAGGTTGAACCCTTGACTCCCAGGAAGACAAAGGTTTATATGGGTGAATCATATTTCATCTGAACTACTGGAAATAGGGGCCGTGATTGAATTACCCAGGATTCGTAAGTCGGTGCCGTCCAAACTGGAAGTGAAACTTCCGTGACTGGCTGGGTTTTAGTGCCACATAAAGAAGGAGAAACATTTAATTCCTTTATTAATGTTTCAAATTGAATAAATATTTAATTTATTTTGTAAGTAGTCTTTTAGGTATAATGTATATAGTTCAATAGAATTATGTATATGTGTTTAAGATTATTTTTATAAATGTTTCATTTACGTTGAAATGAGTATTTTACGGTCGAAATGAATATCCCGTTGTCTTTGATATCCAATCCATGTGGGATGTAATTCTTGTGTACCCAATTGGTCTACCAGCTTCGCAACCCTGCGCATGCAAAAAGCTCATAATTCCTACTTGTGTCCAGGTTCCGAACTCATTGGTAACTAGTGGTCCACCACCATCTCCGTAGCATCCGGACTGCCACGGATTATCCCATCCGACTGTGCAAAGTGTACCGCTCTGTACCATGGGAGAATTAAAGTGTCGCATGCATTCAGAATTTAAAATGACCTGTGTCTTGATCCATCGCAGGCGTTCGGACATACTTTTATTTTCTGCATATAATAATAAAATTACAATGTTATTTTTAAATATTCTATAAATATAATAACTATAAAATTTACGTGTTGAAATTGAACCAAATCCCGTGAAATAGGTTTCATATGCCACAAATGTAACTGATTTCTGGCTGCGTGTCGGCAGACGTATTGCCATTATGCCAGGTCTGAAAACGAGGACTTCAGGCATCTGAACAAGTGCAATATTGTTTTCGAAGGTCTGGGCATTGTATCCAAAGTGTATGAAAACCATTCTGGAAAATAGCACTTTAGCCGGATTCCGGAAAAAGGTCGACCCCAGGTTAATTTTTATAGAATTTCCATCATACACGCATACGGCTGAGGTTAGTACAAATTTGCTTGTGATGATTGATCCGCCGCAATAGATTACTGCACTTTGGTTGGCGTATGAGATCTCAAGTGAGGCATGCCAGGGGAACTGGTTAATACTGTCGATTTCGCCGTTTACGATACGTTGATTAAAATCATTCTTTAATTATAATTAAGATATATAAATAAAATATATATTTGTACAAAAATGTAAGCTTACTTGCTCAGACTGTACGACCATGAAATGTCCTATGATCCCAAAAAATAAAAAATAGTTTACCATTGTTACTATGTCGTATATAAAAATAAACTAATTTGCCATTTTGCACTCTTCGTATTTATATAAACTCGATTATATGAGCTCAATGCAAAATATATAGCATGTACATGAATCACTCAAAGATTACAGATTTCATTCTAAATATTGCGATGTTAATGATGTGCGATGTGTTTAAGTTTATCGCGATCATTTTACATTTAAGTTCTTTGTGTTTTCCTGATAAGACTTGATTATTGTCTGCGAGTCTGAATGTACAGTTACAAAACTTATTGATATATATTATAGAAGTATTGCTATAATTTATATAGAAATTATATGATTCACTAAATATTCTATATGTAGATATAGGTACGATATGTATTTTTTACAAACTCAAAATTATTGTGCGATATAAACATAAAATGACATATTTTCATTCGGTTCGTAACCACTTGTGTGCGCTTGCAAATGACGCCTCAAGGAATGTCCCGATCGAGCCCCATTTATATGCTCGTATCATTAGCAGCAGAATGTCGATTTAGTCGATCAGTCTGGTAGTTGAAAATCTGTTTATATCTGTTTATAGTGTAGTCGAATGCTGGAGCAAAAGCAGCTTATTAGATAAGCTATCAAGTCTAACAACATTCATAGAATATATTTTTAAAAAATACTACATTTAACGAACATAAACTTTTAGGCACTTACTTGATCGCTCTTACAGACTTTGACATGAGCAGATTCTCTTTGTCATAGTTCTACTTTAGTGTGATTAGCAGATAATCAGTTATTTTACCTTAAATGAACTTGTTACAATTTAATGATAGCCTACAATAACAAAGTTCTTTTTTGGGCTATTTAATAAAATAAATATATATCTCCTTTTGAAGGATGGAATTGAGTTGCTTGATTAGATTGAGTTGCTGATTGTAATGAAATTTTGAAATTTATAAAAATAATTGAACTTTTTAAGTTAAATACTATAAAAAACACATGAAAATTGTAAAAGTTGCCTTTAAAGTACTTTCAACTTAAAAACGACATTTCTGAAATAATAAAATGATGGAATTTTCAGTAATAAAAGAGGAACTCATTAGCTGTTTGGCGACCTGTAAGAGAAGGATGACTGACAAAAGTTGCTGGAACCGAAAGAGTTGTGACGTAGTCATAAGGAGGAACCCGATAATTCTCAGCAGAAGTAGCAGAAGCAGCACGTTGTGAAGCCACGCAAGTAGAGACTAAGATTCAGAGAAAAGCACTGATATTACATTGTATCGTCAAGGATGTGAAGACTTCTCCACAGGATAGAGGATCGCCGGGTACACAAAACACGCCGTCTAATCAAGCCACAGTCAAACAAACCAAACTACGGAGGCGGCGATGACGCGGTTTGACAAGCAAAGTGATGACAATAGCAATAAGCTTTGGCTGGCCTCTATAAAAAAGCTTAGAGACGCTAAACGGAAGAGGTGGAGAGATTTTGGTTTTAAAATGAATGCATTAAGAATTCTGCAAGAATCTCTAAAACTCTCTCAAATGATCAGAGCACACAGTTGTGTTTGCTGAGCGTTTCCAGACTGTTATTTCTTAAATAGCCAACCCCCTGACAATTCTTTTGCACAGGTGTCGGCCTACAGAGTAAGATGGCACCAGCTTAGCATCAACAGATTCGGTTAATTGGGCCGTTAAATAATTTCTTCCCTACAAATCAGCAGGGCCAGATGGAATTTTTCCATGTATGTTACAGAATGCAGGGAGAACTGTATTAGAGAGAATAACTCAACTCTTGCAGGCTAGTATAGCTCTAGGAAATATTCCAACACCTTGGCGGCTAGCAAATGTTATTTTTATAACAAACCCTGGTAAAGAATCTTATAAAGACACAAATGCATTCAGACCAATAAGTCTAACCTGATTTGTCTTAAAAATACTTGAAAGACTATGTAATAGACATATCAAAAACGTTTAGTTTAAAGATTAGTCATTCAGCAATGGGCAGCATGCCTATCTAGCTGGCAGGTCAACTGAAACAGCTCAACATAATGTCGTCTTCAAAATTGCATTTCTCTACAAGGAAATGGTGCTTGCCACTTTCTTAGACATTGAAGGAGCTTTCAACAAAATGAACAACAACTCACTGCAGATTGCAGCAAAGAAATTTAACATCAATAATACATTGATCAAATGGATACTCAACATGCTGAACATGGCTTTGGTCACGAGGGGTTGTCCACAGGTAGGGGTTCTGTCCCCACTCATGTAATGCCTCGAGATTGACAGTCTCCTAGTTAAATTAAATGCACTTGGAGACGATGAAGACGATATTACCATACTAACTATAGATAAAGACGTCGACAATGTAATGCAATGTTGTACAGTAAATACTCTATCTGTTAACTACTCCAAAACAAATATAGTAATTCTGTGGATATACACAGCTGAGATGAGACCAATGTTAACCTTTGGAGCCATTATATGGTGGCCAAGGGTTAAAATTAAAGCAATTGCTGACAAGCTTTTGTCTATCCAAAGAATCACATGCATATGCGCAAGTGGAGCTATTCGTACAGCACCGACTGCAGCTCTTCAAGCTTTTCTTCATTTAACGCCACTCCCACTCTTCATAGAAGGAGTCGCAACTTTGACTGCACTACGTCTTCGGGACCATCAATAATGGGAATTAAGCGGCTCTCAGAGTGGCCACGCACTCATACTCAAGTCATAGGGTTTTAGAGACCCGATGTGGACTATGAAAACAGAGCACTCTAAATCAATTTTCACCTTTAATAAAATATAATTAATATAATTGAATTGACAAAGGAAACCATTTTGGTTAAAAATCAAGGGAAACCACACCAAGCGAGATTTCCAATACCAAAGTGGATCATGTCGTCTCTTTCATAGAGCAATCCAACTGGTTTCTTAAAAGTGATATTTGTTTCTCTATAATACAATATCACTGGGAGAGCATAATGGGCCAAACTTTTGAGGCCTTCAGGCCGATTTTCTTTCTAGGCGGTCAATCTCACAAAACTAATATCTATCTATCTAATGCAGAGACTTAGAATTTCTTTATTTAAAGTCGACTTTAGTGGTATTACTTTAGTTGTATTACTATTTTTTAGTTTGACACATTCATTTAAAATGGACTATCGATAACCCAATTATGGGTAGCTGTTTATAAGGCGCTGAGTTACACTGCTGGGCCTGGGCAGGCATATGTTACGATTTTAACATTTTAACGCGACTCACGCTGAAACTTTGGATACATTTTAAAGATATAAGAAATCAATTTGATAGTATTTATTGAAAGAGTGCAGAGGAAAAACCAAGAAGTGTCCGTTCCTCTTCGAAGTTAAAATTACACTTTTAAAATACTACTCTTTAACATAACTGGTAATAAGGAAAAATAGTAACTCAAGTATAATAAAATTATGTGAATGTTTGGGTTTTTCTCTAGATTCACATGATATGATAAAACCATTTTTTGTTTATTACATTTCTAATAAATATCTCAAGACGCAAGACGATAGTTTTATGGCTTCATTATCTCGAGAAATGCCCAAATATTGCAACATTGCTGTCCGTCAGCTTGAGTATTACTTTATACCTTTGAATCGGATATATCAAATAAAAACGTTAAATCATTGCATTCATATCGTAGCGGTATATATAAATATATATCATTCTAATATTATATGGAGCACATAACTCTTTTGATTGTTTGTCTTTTCAAATTAAACAACCTGGCAAAGGACAGCAACCCTACGCATATATTCCATTCTCGTGAAACAGTTTTAATTCCATTGGTTTGGAATCCGGATGGATTTTGTTCCTCAAACGATTTTTTCTATTGATTTTCTATTGGATTTAAAAGATAATATCTACAATCTCCGGCAAAAAATGGCACAAAATATGACAATATGCTTCGCAAATCGCAACTAGACAAGCTTTGGATCCATCTCGTGCTGCTCCAGCCAGCACACTGTCTGGAGAATACGGCAAGTTGCTGGTAAATCCGTACGCCAAAAATGTTCATCCTTTGTCGGATGGTAATCTCTAGGTCCTTATTCTTTAAAAGCAGCAATTGCTACAGAGTAAGCATCCGTGTGAGCTTGGCCGCGTATTGAATTTTGTCCCCGTGATGATTGGTAAAACGACTCATAAAACACCAGATGATTCTTAAACATCAACATTATCAGCTGCTGTTTCTTCAACTTCTTCATTTTATTTTATGCCTGGTCAGGCCCAGCTAATCATCCTAGAGTTAGAGTCGATTTTAATGGATTGGTAATGGACTATAAGAAAAACTGAAAAGTATTATAAAGGCAATTTTAACACTATTAGAATGCGCCAATTTTTGGTGCAAATCATTAAAAATCTTAAAAAATATTCCGGCTACTTGCCTAAAAAATATATTATTTTTATAAATTGCATCAAAAATTGGCGAGTTGCGCCAATAGTGAGTTGACGTCTTAAGTCTCTCATAATTTGAAAGAGAATTCCATTATTATTATTAATAAAAAAATGTTATGTTTATATTATTATATATTATTTATATTAACATGCTTCGCTTGCGATTATATAATAGTAGTATGAGAATCTCTTAAAAGTATGATAAATTGTATTAAAAGATTTTATATATTTTGCATCTTTACATAAACCACTTTGACCAAAAATTAATAAGACACCGCATATTTGACAAGTTTGAGATGGGACCATAAAACCTTTATTATATGGTATAGAATAACCGTCGAAGAGTTTTATCATCCGAGGATTGAATTTATGTTAACTGTATACCGATGTTGGTTCTAGAATTAATAACTGTCCTTTTAGGAAAGACATTTTGGGTGTTGAATGTTCCATTACAATTTATGTACATATTAAAATTGATACAAACATAATATATATCTATATATTTATATATTATATTAATTTCCAACTAAAGACAAAAGTGTCGAAAGGTTTAAGATGGTGTTATAGTAGTTACATCAAATATATTTACAATTTCAATTCATGTTCATTGTATTTGGCAAACATTTTTAAATATATTATATATAAACTCCAAAATACTCGTATACATGCGCTCCAACTCCGAAATGCAAAACAAACATGTACTAATACTATGGCCACATGAATTATTCAAGAACGTATTATTTGCATTGAGATGTACGTGCTCACATCCAAAAAGTTTACCCGAAGTCGTCCTACGAAACACGCAAGTGCAAAAGAGTATTATCTGCAAATAAGACGGAAAAAATACGATGTCACACAAAAACTGTTTGAAAAGTTGCAACATGGAAAACAAAGATTATTTTTGAACACACACACACACACACATACTGTCACAAGAGTCACACATAAATATACAAAAGTCGACAACATTTCGTATAAGACAAGAACCTTCCCTCTCGCATGCACTCTTTACGAATTCGAGCTCTTTTTAAAAGTTATTTAAAGCTCGAACTGTAACCGCTAACAACAAAAGAAATGTGTGTTATATATATATATATATATAGAGAGAGAGAGTTATATTTATAGTAGACAGTAGAGTTAAGCAGCTCAACAAGTTTTCGTTGTAGGACTTTCCCGATTGATTCCCTGACGTGCTTTAAATATTAAATTACATCGAAAATAAGTTCTGATTCATTTTTATAGCGGTCGATCGCATCTTTAAGTGTGACGAAGGGATTTGAGAAGCTCTAACGTTAAGTGTGTGTACGCGATAATATGAGCTTTTGGCTTCATTGTATTTGCTTCTTTGCACCCGTTTTGAATCGTACAATCATTTCGTGCGTTTCCCGCAAATCTTGCTGCGCGCAATAAGACAGTTCAATGAAGCTTGCACGCTCCCACGAGAGACTTCGTTTTAACGTAATAACAACTTGGGAATCAATTACATACATTGACAAAGTTTCCAGAAAACAATTGAGTTGGCGGGAGCTTGTCTTTTGTATGTGTGTAGTGTGTGGCACAGCGGCTTCATTGTAGTCGGGGTAGTTACGCTCGCTGGTGTGTATGTGTGTGGGGGGGGGGTGCGTATTTGTAAGCTTTATAGCTTCTACAAAGTAGTACCGTGCACAGCGTGTGGCTTTCTAAAGTTATACATTATTAACAATTTAAAGTAAATACATATGTACATACAAACTCATTTTCCCAGTATAATTCAATTATACGTGGTTCTTTGTGCATCGTCGGGCTTGAAAGCTTTCGAAGAGGTTTTAAGAGCATGCGTGTATTTCGCATTTCCAACAATTAATTCCACTTATTTTATAAATTTATTAAAAATTATAATACTCTAATGAAATAAACTAAATTATGTCTATATACTCTATTTTTTATAGCCAAATGTTCATAACCTCATCAGTCAGCAGTCATATATATAATATATTAAAAGGCCCGTCAGTCGTTTGGCGCGTTTTTTTTAATTGAACGACCATGTGCGCCATTTTCAAATCTGCTAGAAGAAACAGACATTACTAACAATTTACTTGCGTTAAAAAATATAATTAAAACAAAGGTTAATTGGTTTATTTCTTACGCCAAATTACTACCCAGGTGGGTTCTAATATAGGGTTGGCGGAGATGATTTGCCTTTAATTTTAATTCTGCTTTCAAATTAGGAATGCTTCAGGATTTTCATAGGTAATCCATCTCAATAATAATCTGATTATATAGACTATTGACGAGAATGGTTAAACCTTTTTGTCCCTAAGAGCTACTTTTTCCCCCCAAACGAAAGGCGGTCAACCAAATGAGAATACTAGGCTTGCTAGCATATAGGCGGATCCAGAAAATTTTCTGGGAAGGAGGCATATCATCACGATAGTATTTGATTATTTTTTTAGGAATTAAAAATTCTGTTTTTAGTAAATTCGGTTTTAAAAAATTCTGTTCTTAAAAAAAAACAGTTTAACAATATTCTGCGATTTTTAAATTATGGATTACAGAACATAAGCGTACGTTAGTGTGTATTTTACCAAAATACCTAAAAAAAGTGCCCATTGGAAGATTTTTATTCGGGTTCCTATTTTCCTAAGCCAAAAAAACTGAATTAGCTTAGCTTCGTTATTACGAACAAGCGTGGACAAGAGCACGGACTGAATATTTTTCCAAACAGGGCATATTCTTCTTCTTGGGGTTTATTTTTCATTTAAGAGCACTTTTTTATTAATTATTATTCTATAGAGACAAAATATCAATATGTAAAGATCAGAGCTGTAATACATTTTTTCCTGGTGCCTCACATATCCGTATGTCCCTGGATCTGGCAGTGCGTGCTAGTAAAGTTTGGTAAATAAAAAATATAATTAAAAAACTGTATTTAATGCGATGAAGCTATTTTTGCTAAACTTCAAAAATAATTTACAAAAACATTTATTTAAAAAAATCTAAAATGAGTTGAAAACCTATAGTTGTTTTTTGAAATAAAAACGGCAAGTTGAACAAAAACTGTGTGGCCTTTCATTTAATTTTGAATTTATAAACTCAAAATCCTAGCTTGAAAAATACAATATATGTTTGAAAATGGACATGTAAGTCTGATAGCCATTTTTAGGACACCGGCATGCTCTGACAAACGAAATGGCAAGATATGTCATGTATGTTAACCATTTGAAAATGTCAGAAAAATGGCACTAAAACATGCTCGTCTAATACGGTCTGCCATGCGCAATGAAATATCATGTCACCTTTTTAGCGAAATGGCACTGGTATGTCAGCGTTAATATATTTTTTAGATATTTGCTTATATCTATCCGAATTGACCACGGATGACATCCAAAATATTTTTAATGGATAGATATTGATAAGTAATTATCCAATGTCCACCCCAACTTTTTTTGTTTGGTCAAAAAAATATTTAACAAAAGCCAAAAAAAAATTGTTGCATATGCTCCAAAATCCATCATTGGACTTCACATTTTTTTACTGGAAACTGTCGCCACTGGCCACGTAGCGAACGGTCAGCGTTAGGAATGAAGTTTGCGCGCATTGCTGTGTCCGTTTTTGGATAAACGGCTTACTAAAGAAAATTCAAAATCATTAAAAGCCCTCCTTCTCGCGACGTCCAACCCATTCCTTCCTACAAATTCGTTTTCGTTTTCATTTGCAGATGGCAACTGTCTTATTGTTTTTTTCTTCATCACTGCTGCTGTCCATTATATGTAGTTAAAATTGCTGCAACTCATTTCCTTTTCGACATTTTTGTTCTATTATCCAATTGATCCAATGGTATAGATCGACTAAAATTTATTTTTTATTTTTATTTCTGTGCATTACGGCTCAATGACATATCGAAATCACAAAACCATGTCTCGTGTAATAGCAAAATTCCATATTATGCCATGCTGCGGCTTGACACGTTTATGGTGCCATATTGCCCCGAATGCCAGGTGTAATACCCCCCAAAAAACGAACATATCGAAATGCCACAGCATGCCACAAAAAGGGCGTGTCACACCCACTGCCATTTCCTGCCATGCTTAGGCATATGGCAGTCACATGCCATTAAAATGAAAAGATTTCTGTAAAGTCACTGACATATAAAAATTGCAAAAACATGCCCCGTCTAAAAGTAGCATTAAAACATCAAAAATTACCTTTTTTAAATATTTATTTTTGGCATATTTTGAACCATTAATGATTAGATTTAAATTTATCACAAACATGTGAGACAGATTACCATACAAAAAGTATGCTTCTTTGATATTAAAAAATATGTCTAGTACTTAGAAAACGATCTTTTAATATTGTCAGCTATAATGATGTTGTATTTTTTGTTTACTGTTATGAACAAGTGTTATTAAACAAAAACTTATTAAGGGTATTTTTGTTTTTATAAAGATCAGAAATCATAGTTTTTGGTGCATATTTGTGGTTACCCTAAATTAAAATTGAGTACCCCAGTTATTTATTTTTTTATCATCTACATATTTAGCGCTAAAAAATATCACTACTCTAAGAAATCTCATCTCATCTCATCTCTAATTATGCACTTATAATAAAAAAAAACATTTTTCGATCCTATTAATGTTATTTTTTTTGTCATATTTTTTTTTTCATTCAAAATTTAAAAAACCTATTAAAAATGGATGGATACTTGACCACCAAAAAAAATATGGACATAGTGATCAAGAAGTATAACTGAACATTAGGGTAGTCCAAATTACTAATGGGTTTCAAAAGATCATTGAGTTTTAATCAGGTAATTGTATTTACCACAAATTTGTGTATCAATTTTTTTTAATAATTTAAATAAGCGCTAATCGTTTAAATGAATTTCGAGATATCTATTAAGAGTATGAAGAAAAAATATTTTTGCATATCGATCCACATGTTTAAATTTTTTTTTTTATTAAATAAAATTAAATTATATATAAAAATATCTAAATTTTTTTGTAATCGGGTTAAAAATAACTAAGTTGTAATTAATCAAAATTACTCAATATTTTTTAATTAAGTTAATGTAGTTTAAAGATAACATATGTTTAAGTATAGGCTTAATACTAAAATAACAAATTTAATATAATAAAATGTTTGTATCTTTATTATTTTATGTCTGATGTAAATTAGCAATGACTATAATTAAGGGTTATTTTGTTGTCTTTTAATTAAAATTTACAAAAGTAGTGTTGATAGATTTCCAAATATACTTTTAATAAAAATAAAAGTACTTCATTGAATCTTACCTTAAATTTAAAAAGCATTAAAAATAAAAACGTAACATAAATAATATTTTTACAGATTTTATTACAACATAAAAACATGTTATTAATTGTCCTATAACTAAAAATAATAATATAATAAGTTTCAGTAATATATATATATATAAAACAAAAAACCTTATAGCGCTTATTAAAATCATTCTAAAAAATATATAATAACACTAAATATGCTTAAAATATTTTTTATAACATAAACTAAATGATCTTTAGTGACACAAG
>JAAAKO020026208.1:0-14082 GCA_010015015.2 Bolitophila cinerea
TTAAATGCAAAAAAATCATATTTTTATTACATTAAATATATATATATATATATATATATATATATTTATTTGGTAATTATCTGCATCTATTTAGCAACATTGACTAAATTCGTCTTAAAAGCTACGGCATTTTAAAATTCTCATGAGAAAGGAGAACGAGTATTATGCAGCACTTGCCCGCTAATTATTCTAGGATGTGGGTTTGTTTCTATAGCCATGGGCCAGACCATCTTCTTAAAATGTTGCCGTTTTGTAAAAAATAAGAATAGATTTTATCTTGACCGAAGATTTGTATACATTGTCCTCTTTAACTTACCAACACTAATGATGCACTCTGCCACAATACTATCCACTGTTGATTCCTGCAATTTTATCTGACCTATATACCTTATCACCTTACATATTTATTACATCCATTCAATGTGCGAAATGATATTGATTTTTTATGTAACTTTGAATTATACAGTTTATTATTGATGATAGTGTTAAAAAAATTATGGTTATTTTAGTGGGGAGAGTTTATCTCAAGAGAATTATTCTCAAAAAGCACTGTGCATTATCGTCACCGTGTATATTTCGTCAAGTCCAAAAATGACCTGTTCTCACCAAAAGTGTGCATTATCGTCACAATATTTTGACGATAATTCAGAATGTTTTGTTAAATACTGTCTCGAAAACCTGAAAGTAAATTAACGTCACAATAAAATCCTGACGATTGTAGACAGGCGCCAACCTTCAACTATGGCTGTGAGTTGTGATCTTATTGACATTTGAAAATTCTTCGCTGATTTTTTCGAAGAAAATTATGTTAGTGATGAAGATGAAAATATTATCTCGCACGATATTTCGTTTGATTAGTTTTTCCACCAACTTTAATTTTAAGTATTTATTTGATATTATTAATGTACTTATAAAACTAAATGTGAATAAGAATATGGGTCCTTCTGGAATTCCATTATTATTCCTGATAAACATCGTAATCATTATCCATGTATCTTATATCTTTAAAAACAGTACGATCAATTATATTACGTTTCTCTAAAATCTGAATTCAAAAAATTATTTTATTCGCCACATTGATACAAAAAAGGAAACATATGTTCTATGTCTTCTTGAGCACTTATAATAATAAGTTGCTACATAATCATCGGGCCGTGCTATAAAGCCTATAAAAATATGATATATTTTTTTATAGAATTATTTATTTTGATTTTAATATGTCACATGATCATTTTAGAAAAAAATTAGCGATCTCTATAAATGTTGAAACTTTCTTATTAGTAATGCCATATTTATTTTCATTTTTAATTTATGTTAATATTGTTTTGTCTCCTCAAGCGAAAATAGCCGCTTTAAAACCGTTCGTATTAAAATATTACTTTCTATTTTATCCCTTAAATGAATAATAAAATATATAGACGTAAACAGGTTTTCTCCATCTTCAGTCTTGACAGATTGATGAGTCAACTATGTAGTTTTTTTGCCCAAATCATTTATATTGTTTTTTCACAGTTTCTTCTAAATAAATGCTCGTTTCTTATTTTTGGCTTTGAGATACATAATCTCGTCTGCGTGCACATTTAAGAGAAGGTGTCGTTTTACATATTTAAACGCGGCACTTATTGTATGCCTGTTTAGCCCGCTGAACCCTGATTATGTAACGTTTTTGAAACAATTATTAATCTTTTATTTGCATATTCGGTATAACAGTCGTCTCAAAAAAACGCTGAAGCTCCTAAGTCAGATCACAGTATTTTATTTTACATACATGACCTCAACTTTTATTTATAAAAGACGTCAGTATGAACATAACACCAGTCTATGTTTATATTTACAAGAAAACTCACGATACAATACATTTATTTTATTTATTTTATACACAATAAGATTCTTTTCAAGTCTAAACAGTTGAACCCTTTCAACCTTTTTCAGTTCAGGTTTTACTTGAATAAAATCTTTATATTTGTACAGACAGACTGTGGTTTTTGCGACAACAGTCAACAACGAATATAAGTAATAATAAGTATATGCAAAAACTCAACTATATATCACGTCTGTTTGTTTAAGATTAAAGGCAGAATATGATTGAAATTCGTGTCACGAAAGAATGTTTACACCTTTATTTCCATAAAGTTTTCTAATTTGATGTGGCACCACACTAAGAGAATAGATATAAGCTATGTTGACAGCTTCAGTATAAGAAAACATATAGTCATACTTTTAAAATAAAACAACACCGTTTAACTGTATACTTGTATACTAAAATCAAAATCTTTTATGGAAATATCAAAATGTAATTATAAATTTGACTAATTATGACAAAAACGCATATTTAAATTATCGACTGAAACAAAATAACCACCAACACTGCGACTTTATATAACTTATCCTAAAACGCTATATATATATATATATATATGCTGAGAAATAATTCAACATAAAAATTGAACTACAATCCATCACTTTAGACATTTTGAAGTTCAATTTATCAAGTGTCTGAGCTGAGGATAGAGATTAGATGGAGATTAGTTACAAAGAAAATGAAATATAAAAAGCAGACGTGTATGAGGATTACAGTAAAAAACCTTTATATTTTTAAATTCTGTACAAAAATGTATTTATTTTGGTATATGAGTAATATACTAGTATAGTATATGTATGTAATATACGCACACTATATTGCGTAGTTTTAAAATTTAAATATATTTTGTACAATAAACACCTGCAATATTTTAATTTTGTGTTAACGGCGTACTCTCTTTATCATATACCGCTACAATTTCCTATTTTATTTCAATTTTTCAAACACATAATGGACTAAAAAATTATCACCAACATAAGAAGCATTTATGTCAATACTAGCTCAACACACAAACTAAACATTTGACATGTACTACATTTAATAATATGACTTCACTAAAAAAAATCCTATTATTATATATTCACTATAAAATACCAATACTAATAAACAAATCCAAAAATACACATACTTTTAAATTCACAAAAAAAAAAACCAACATGCCCGAACGCACACACACGCGCACAAAAATATACAAATGAGATATATGAGTAATCCGCGTATAATAGCAGGATAGAAGCTCTCGCAGGTGCTTGAACTCACTCAACGGAACAAATCGACAGGCAATCAAGCGAGCACGGCCAAGGTGAGCGCATATATATATACTCTGTTCGCAGATATATACAAAATGCGTATAATTTCTTACACCGAAGACATGTTTCATTGTTTCAGCGATGTGTGCTGTATTGTGCTTTAGAAAACAATTATATTCTTTTAAATACACATTTAGTATTGTATTTCAGATACCTAATATTATTTATACCTATCAAATTTAATATATTTTTTCTTACTAATATTCCATATAATATATATGAGTATTTCCCTAAACTTTATTAGGGACATTTTGCACCACAATAATAACATTTGCCATAGTTTTCTATAATGTACGATCATTTGAATTATATACATAACATTCTATCATATTTATTATTTATCCCGTATAAACTACTAAGATGGAAGAAATATAAGCCCGTTTAATTTATTATCTTACAATATATTTATATATGTATATTGTATATACAATATATTTTCCTTTTATTCAGAAATCCTTGGAAAGCAAGAATATTTCGTGTCATTCCCAAAAGAGATACAACATTATGTCATTCAAGAAGCTCTTGAGATAACTGCTACACACAGCTTTGGAAACTTTGTGCTTATGATATTATAAGCAAATTAAATTCCATTAATTATATAGGCATGAATAACATCCTCTCGAAGAGATTTCGATTTTACATAAATGTTACTTTGATTCAGAGAGTATACACACCAAAATGTTGGAATAAAAATGTTTGTTATTATTTAGTATATATACTATACAGTTTGAGTTTTGATGTGATGTAAATATTTTGTTTTATTTACGGAATGGAGAGTTAAAAGGAAACGCAAAAAATATACAGAATTTAAATACGTTTTCCAGTTCAAGTACGCATACATATTTAACGAAATTAGATATATTTTTCCAGCATTTGTTTTTTGCTCCCTTCACTAACTATTATGATAAATTCAGAAGTGTTCCAAGGAATATGAAAAAAATATTATGTCTGTGTCCAAGACCGTGGCTGGATCAGCTATTTAAATAAATGTATACTAGGACCTTTAAAATATCGAGAAGAAAAAATACGGTGAAAACACCACTACCAAACTACAGTATATATTTCCTTTAATCAAAACAATAATATAACTGACCGTTACAGCGACTCGCTACAGTGATCTTGTGGTAGCTGGCCTAAGAATCCAACACATAGTAGTTTTTAAACAGACCGAGTAAATATTGCAATAACCAAATTGGTATCACAATTATAGCTGGTTCATTTAAAATATCGTCCTAAAAATAAATATATAATTATATAATTATTAAATAATTAATTAGGGAGAATTTTCAACTTTTAAACTATCCTCCTATTTAAAGGGGTTTTGTGGAAGAAATATTCATTTCATAATAAGGGAAAACTCAATTACATCCTTAATAGAGATTTATCCAATCTAAATTCGGCCAATCGTAGTATAATTAGGTTCAATAAAGTATTCTTAAAAAAACTAAATTTTAATAAACATGGTAGTTCCAAAAAATATGTGCCAAAGTAATGTAAGATATACAAAAAAAAAGTTTTTCAAAAAAAAAAAACAATTTTATAAAAATAAAACAAAAAAAGCTGAAATTTTTGAATACGAATTTAATGTGTGGTTCGGATATCTAAAAGAAATACAAAAAAAATATTGTTAAAAAACTGTATTCTAAAAATAAGAAGTATCATAACTTTGTCGAGTTTTTCACCCAGGAAACATTTACATCTTTGTTGTTAGATGATGGCGCCCGGTGGGACCGTGAGATAAGACCAAGAATAGAACATACATATACCTGATACCTGATTTTGCAACCCCTACCAAAAAAAGTTCTTTAAATAGCTAACTTTTAGAAATGCTAAGGTTCCTTTACTATCTTCAAATGAGAAGGGACGGATAGTGTTTTACATTAAAATGTTGTATTCTGCTCTAATATAACCAGCACTATATTTTATGATTTGTCAGACAAGTATAGTTTATAAATTGCACCTTCATTCTATAATTCCTAATGCCCGCCGGTCAAATATACTTTATTGTGCTTTTATTAAAGCAAACAATTTCTGTATTTTTAATTCCAACTGCGTATTTACCGGATTATTTTTTTAACTTTTTTTGAGCACGCAAACGCAATCGTTTTAGAATGCCTGAAATACAATTGCCTAAAAAAGCGTAAATAGGGTATTTTTTATGATAATGATTATTGATTACTTTACTCAACTCAAAATATATATATATATATATGTTGGTAACAGGCAAATTATACCTTGTAAAAATCGCTTTTTTCTCTTCTTCTCTTTGTGCTTTGGTTAATAAAAGAAGAGTGTTGCGCTTGCGCAGCACATGATTGTTGTTGTGTACTGAAAATGTTTTGGGGTCTATTTCATGCTGCCATTTATGTTTAGTCATTTTTGTATCTATAGTGAATTATATTTTTGTATTGATTGAAAAAAGCGTAATGATCATATATAAATGTTCAAGTACATCCGCATTATTTTGCCGTGTGAAAACTTCCTAACCAAATATATATAACAATGAATTCTTAACTGTGAATTGCCACTGACATACTCTATAGTCTATACTATAGTATAATTGTCCAATGGAAATACTTTCACTTATGTAAACAACACCCTCGTGGGTGTTAACTATGCGGTTTACAGTACAGCATACGTATAGTTTTGTGGTTATTGTAGGTACACCTCGTTAGTCACAATAGTCCCATATGATTTACTATGTGTGAATCTGTATATATAGTATATAGTGTGGGAACTTTATGGGAATCATATAGTATACAGTATACTCGCAGGTGTTTAAAATATAGATCCATGACGGATGATGTACGTTGCCATATTGATTTTTACACCTGGATGTTTCTAATTTGCATAATCTGAAACTAATTCCTATGCTAGTATTAAACCACACATGTTTGATATAATGGAACAAACTAGTATATCAAACATAACCTAACATTATAATTGGAGCCAATTAACAAGTGGGATTCGTAATCAAACTGTCAACCTCGATTGAATAATATTAATTTAAGCTTTTTACCCAAACTTAAGTAATTATATTACCTCACGCACACACACATAGACAAACTTGCGAAATCCATTAAATCACACACATATTTTAGCACATTTTAATTAAATTATTTTTAAACATCACAGAATTACAACCAAAGTACAATGTCCGTGAAATAAACAAATCCGTAATATGTGCAAATATTATGATAAAAGCAATATAAACTATAAAAACGTTTACGAATCATTTCGGTAATGATAAAATAGTGTTAAAATACAGTTTAAAATAGTAATAATATTAAAAAATAAATATTATTTAAATATTGCGTGTGCAGTATTTATATTTATAGTATATAGTGTGACAGTGTAAGTGCATTCGTGCAACGCAACGCGACGGACGTGCGTGTGTGTTTATTCAGTCGGAAAATGCAAGGAATACAGCATTTGTTCCGGCAGCACGCGATCGAGAAGCAGGTCAGCACTGACAGCTGGCACTCGTCCTCGAGCGTGACTTCTGGCACAAGTCAAGTGCAAGATATAATTTATGGCAGTGATGCCATTGCCTGCGATGGCGTCGGCAGCCATGATGGAGTATCGCGTAAAGACAGTGGGGTCTCATCGATATCATCACGATCTAAATGGCCACTAGGTGAGTTTTGATAATTATTGTTATGTTTTGACCTGAGTACGTTTGTTTTTTTTTGTTGATTTTATTTTTATATAAGTAATAAAACGCTAAGAATCATTCGTTCAATTTCATATTAACATTTGCAGTATTAAGTTGCACCTTTTTTCGAAATACATATCGAATAAACAAGTTTAATCATACTAAACAGATCATCGCTTTGCAGGCACACTCATTGACAACGGGGCAACAAGTCCATGTGCAGTGCCTACTTCATGCATGGCCAACAACAATGGCCATAACAATCGAAGTCCACAAGACAACTTTTACAATAGTTACAAAAAAACACCGGTTTCAACGTCTCGCAAAAGCAGTTTCTCCGAACGCACCGGAACACCATGTTTGTCTGGAATTACAGTGAGTTATAAATATATAATTTAAAAATATCACACTCATTTAAAATGTATATTCATTTTCAGAACATCCGCCGAGGTTCTCTGGACACGTACGGTTCACCACCGACAAACGGTGCCTACTTTCCGCACGATCTAGACGACATCTACGAATACAAAACGGATCACCAATACTTTACATACACCGGCAACTATTCTAAGTCCATGGAGAAGCCAGCAATTAACACCGACTACCATAGAAATCAATTCTTTAATCGAAATCTGGTCACCGAACCGCTCGAAGAGCCACTTGCCCAGATGGACTTAAGGCAACAACGGACACGTTTCGATAACAGCTCTTTTATACGTAGTCTCAACGACTCGGACAGCAGTAACATAAGTCAATCACCCAAAGAAAAATCTTCCAAATCTACCATTCAGTGCATGATCAAGAATCTGGGAAAGAAGGCACATATTTGGCCACGCAAGCGTCATGAGTCCACGTGTAATATGTCAGCGGCTGGTGATCAGACGCCCGTCAACGATCCTCAGCAGCAGTTTCGTAGTCGCTCCAAAAGTTTGGACGTAAACTTTACGCACAAGATCCTTGACGACTGTGATGCCACGTACAAGATCTACGATCGTATTGTGCGAGAAGGTATACAGAGAAATATAGACACACACAAGCGATCGTGAAGATAGACACGATAATTTTTTAATAATTTTCAATTTATAAATTTATGCGAACTTGACAACAATTTTTAAATAACATTATTCACTGTAATCTTATTTTTAAACTTGCTAATATTGATATTATTTAATTCACCAGGTGCTCACATGCGAAGAGCTTCGGCAGAACTAGAGAAGCGACGAGCCTCATTCGGTACGATTACCAAAGGATTGCGACCCGATGGAACACTTGATCCCTATCATGCTGCAATATTGTTCAGAGATTCAAGAGGGGTGAGTTATAGTTATATAATTATTTGCATTTTCATTTTCTTATGTATTTATCCCGGCGAGCATTTAAAAATACAACCACGGTTGGTCTTGGTCTCCTCTGTAAAGCTCTGTGAGCTTTTATAATATAGATCTCATATAACTTTGTCGGGCACACTATAAATTTACATACCTTCTCGATGATGGCCCAGAGAACCATGAAATTAAAACAAGAATAACAACATATAAATGAACTAACGCCCCAGACGCAATGACCAATTTTAATGGCCAGAAAAGTTGTGGAATAACCCATTAAACCCTGCTTATCGTACGATTTTTTATCAAACTTTATAATAAATTTGTCTCCGAATAAAGAAATTATGTCTAAATTTTCAAAATCGCCCACCATATTATACGATGTCTACCTTATAATGCAATTTTGCTCACCAGATTTTTTTAAAAGTTCACTTAGGGAAAATGAAATATAAGCTTTTTCATGTAAAAATGTAAACTATGCATTTATAGATGTCGCTGATAAAAACAAATTAAAGTTATAAGGTTAAAGTATTCCGCATCTGAATACTATTATTTAGGATACGAACGCTACAAAATGGGGGATAAGGGATGTGGAATATTTAGGGGTCCTTCAGGCTCACCCTTTTTTTAAATGCGCTACCTATTAGAAATGTAATATTGACAAACTTCCGAGTTTAGAAACTAATAACATTGATTTGGTGAGCGTTTTTGAACAATTTAATATTATATCGAACATTTTTTTGTTTATGGTGCACAGAATTTTATTTCGGTGAGTACATAACTTATTGCATTGGAATATAAATGCCAAGAAATAATACATGTAGCCGATGTAATTGGTAGCACCCAGGTGATAATATATTTTTTACTTAGAGAACACTTAATTCTATTTGGAACCAAGAGAATATTTTGGTTTTACACTGTCACAATTTTCCAGAGCCATTTCCGTCTAATTTTTCTTGATTTGATTATTTACTGACCTTTGACCTGCAAACTACCCCTAAGGCATGATATATGACCCAAAACATTTTTTTAGTTATATTATCCTTCCTTTACATTTCCATGAAAAAACTGCAATTGGTACTCTGTGTCCCTCTTTTGTAAAAAGTAAAACCCGGAATTGATGTAAATATGTTATAATTATCGCATATTACATATTGAACGGTTTTGCATCTAATGTTAAAAGTTTTTGTGTCTTATACTAGTATTTATATACAAAATTGTATCGTTACTATGTAAATATGTGTGTGTGTATCGTATATGTATAAAATATAAGGTATACGAGACGAGTATGCCAATGTTTTACGCCTTTCATAGCATACCATTTGTGCTTCGAAGCTTCATTATATAAAATTAAGCTTCCGATAAAAGCTTTTACCTTTTTCCATTGAACGATAATAATATTATAGCTGATGTTGTATCTTGATAATTTAGTATGTACTCGAATACAAACAAAAATATATATGTGCATGTTTTTTAAGGTTGAACAGATAGTACAGCTCATAAAATACATAGTACTCAATATAAGCTACTCGCTTAATATTAACCTAACTAAAGTACTTAAAATATAGCGTGGTTTTATTCAAAAAATATAACGAGAATTTTGTTTTGTAGTTTTGTCTATATCTAGTACTAATTTTCATACAAATATAAACTCACCTCTGAAGGTAAGTTTAATTTTTGTATGCAAATTCTGACTGGGTAAACTTTCTATAGAAACAGAAAAAACTGAATTGGGCATTTTTATTAATTTTTTTGATGGCTATCCATTAAAAATATTTTGTAGTCGTCCGAAGTCATTTGGGGATACATGTAGAGTTTAAAAAAAGAAGTTGGAATCGTCCTGTAAAAAATCTTTCAGACCAAACAAAAAAGTAGAGGTGGCCATTTCTATTTATCGATTGCTATCCTATAAAAATAATTTAAGTAATTTTTCATAAGCCAGCATAAATGACAACAGCTGACATCGCCGTCATTACAGTCTGATAGCAAAGCAAAAAATGGTACCAATAATGTTAAATTTTAACTGTTCTCATTATTCTTTTGTTAACATTATCTTAAGAAGGATTATTATCGTGTGATAATCATTATTTTGCATCTCCTTTTAATGAAACAGCGACTAAAACTATGTAATGAGAAAAACATGTCTCGCTACGATTTGGAAAAAATAATGAAGCATGTTCTCATTCCGTGTTATAAACCTGATTTTATTTAATGATGAAAGACACATGAGAATATAATGAGGAGATTTTATGTAACGTCACGATCTCATTTTAATGATCGTCTAATAGAGCCTTAATGCACTCGTTATAAAATCTCGCAGCTGGAAGTTTTATTTTGCGTTTATACATTTTTGAAAAAGAGATATTATTAACACAGAGTTCAAGTATTATATAATAGGTCTCCCAAGGGTTCTGTTTTTTTTTCTCAGCTTTTTAATGGTTATATTACATTTATTTTTAAATCGTTAGGCACAACGTATACTAAACCGGTAATTATTTCAATTTATCGTTAGTTACAGCAGCATTTACTAAACCAATAATTATTTCAATTTATCGTTCGTTTGATTCATTCTATATGAAACATAAGGAATACAGTTGAGGAAGTCGGGCCTCTTGGGATACATAAACATCGAATACATTACTACTATACTACTACAAGTTTTAGTTGGGTCATATACAATTAAAATTGAAAGTAAATGTTTGGTTGCCTATGTACACAACTCAAAAACAATTAATATATATATTTTGTTTATTAGTTTGCTTGCTACTAAGACATATAATGTTATTGATGTCATTTTCTAACTTTTTCTCAGTATTAAATGGGATAAAGTCAATTTGAGCTTATTTTTTTGTTAAATTACAGCTTTATCGATGTCACATTTTTTCTTCAATTCAGCGATGCCGATTATCCGTGAGGATATCTTCCAAAAAATATTCCAAATCCACTCGCAAAAATTGTGCCAACTCTGTCCCGAAAAATAGGTTGGAGATATGTATTTTTAAGTTTTTTTGTATTTTATATCAATGAAATGAATAAGTTGCATACAAATAGAAAAGTAAAATACATTGAAAACTATCGACTTTAACTAAGTTAATATTTCGTTTTTTTTGTTAATCGTGATCTATCTATCTGAAATCCAAGGGATGACGTCGATTACGGACACCTTATATTTTTTACTTATAAAATTATAAGTATATTACTTATTTATAAATATATAAAAAACGTATATATTAAAGCGTACATTAGAATACATTAGAATTATAGTGTAAATTGTAAAGTTTATGTTGTGTCTCAAAATACCCATTTCCAAAACCCCGCCGAGTTTCAAAATCCCGTATTTTTTTAATACCGTAGACCAAAATTCCGTTTTGATTTTTATATTTAAAAAAACATTTTTATTTTTGAATTTGCTTTTAGTTTTAAAAGTGGTTTATAAAATACTAAGTGTAATCGCTAAAATTGAGGAAATAAAAATTTATTTTATTTTTTATTTTAAATCCAGGAGTTTTGAAAAAGAGATTTTGAAAAAGGTGATTTTGAGTCTTACACAAAATTGTTTCAAATGCAACATTTCCAAAAAAGCTCGTCGCCGTTGCATTTTAAGTGACTTTTTGATGGTAATTGCATTGGCTTGAGGGAATGGGGGACCGTCTCACAGATACTAGTTCAACACGTAGGCCACCAGGAGGGCCCATTGTACTGTAGCATTCATTGGCTTACTTGTGCTGCATCCAGATGTCGATGGAATTGGTTGGAAACATAATAGAATATTTATACTTTTCTCGCCCCACATTTTAAGAAATATCGTCAATATCTTTTAAAAACTAAAATGCATTTACTAAAATCAAAATTATCGCTAAATTATTTATAAATAAAAACTTAGCAAATTAGCATAAGTCACAGTAAAATATCTACAATTAGCGACACCATCTGACAGCTCATATATTCGCTGTGACGTTTGCTTTATGTGACAAGTCTCCACTTAAATATTACGTCCTAATCAGATGGATAGTTTTGCCGCAATGGACGACTACAACTACAACTACAATTAATTTAAGTAAATACTGTATAATATTATGTAGATCTAATTATCCTGTGAGCTGCCCAGTCCTTACCTTTATTTGTGTTTATATGTTGCCATTATACGAAAACATATATACTTTTTATTATATATAAATAATATACGTAATATGTGAAATAGATAGATGGCAAATTTATTATATTAATTGAGTTTACACATGAATCGATATTGAAATTTAATTAGTATGATAAATATGATATTTGAAATAATAGTTAAATTTAAATTAATATCGGTGATAATGCAGTGAGATTTCACCTGCTATATGTTTCACTTTATAGATATAATGCTGATTTACAACTAAAAACAGTTGTTCTTAATATTATACACCTAAAATGAGGGATTATTTATTTTTCCTATTTAAATATATAAAATGTTAAATAATAATATTAAACTGTCATCATTTGCAATTTTCACAAGATAATCCTTACTATATCAAACCATTAAAGAGTAAAAATTATATGTATTTACCAAATGATTTAATGATATCCAATAAAAAATACAACCTCATAAACGAATAAATTTTGTGATTATAAGCTTTTTAAAGCTGACTATAAATAAGACCATTATCAGCGATCTCAGCAATTACAAGCGCAATTATTTCTTATGCATTCGCTTTAAAATTATTATTATTAATCATTTATTCATCTATATATTTTTATTTTCAATATTATAACATATATAAGTATTTTACTGATTTTGCATTCAACTGAGACGAACAATTGAAGCGAAAGTAATTCCGCGAGCCAATACCGCTGATAAACGTTTATTCAATAATTGCATAAGTGTGCAACCTTGGCGTACATTATATTATCATGCAGTTGTATATGTATATATGATATAGGGGGCGTGGTTGGTCAATTTATTCAATATCTTTAGCCGTAATTATAAAGCTTTTGCATATTCTCATCATCCAATTATAAAGGTTTTCTTTGTTTACTACTTACATAAATAGGGAACAAAACTCTCTATCGAAACATAATTCAACCAAATATTTTAATATACCTAAAACAAATCAATAAAGTTTGAAGATCAATCGGGATTAAAAATAAAACTTTACTAACAGTCATAGATAATAATATCAGACGATATTGTATATAAAACAATTAAAATAATTTTAGTTTTAAAAATAACCTAAAAGAATATTAAACATTATTATTTTTTCTTATAAAAAAATATTTACGTTTTTTCTCTTTGTTTGTTGTGTTTTACTTATATTCTTAAAACATATTTTCATAATATACGAGGATCGGCAAAAGTATATGAGAATAAAAAGTATATTCAAAGTTGGCGGCATGAAATAGACCACATAACACTTTCAGCACACAACAACAATCATGTGCTGCGCGAGCGCAGCGCGCTTCTTTTTAAAAAAAAAACCAGATCAAAAAAGAAAATAGGTTTTTGGATATTTATAACCTTATTTATACCTAATGAAAAGTAAAAACCGTTTAATATGAAATGCATTTAAAGATTATGATAACATATATAATAATATTATTTTAATGGAGAATTCCCACTGTGCGCCGGCCGTATCGTCTACCTTGCATCCTTCACGCATTATTGTTATTCAATAAAACTAAAGTCACGTGTCTTACGTTTTGCATACAATTCATATTAAAATACACGGACTTACTTAAAATACAGCCAACGCGACGCTGCTCGGCGTGACGTTGACCTTTGCAGAGAACAAAATCACTTTAATTTGCTACATTTAATTATGTTATGTATACCTATACCACGCGCCGTGAAAATAACAATATATATATATACTCGTATATATATATATAATTATGTATATTTTATAATATTATATTTTTTTGTGTATATATAGTATTGTATATAAAATGAAT
>JAAAKO020026219.1:0-14082 GCA_010015015.2 Bolitophila cinerea
TCGAAATTAATCCAAAATTTGTAAACTAGTGTGTAATCGTAGCGTCAACAATAGCTGAATAATTAGTGATAGAGCTCTAGTCCTAAAAAAATACTTTTAAATATGTATATATTTTTCCTGTTTATCTATATTATATATTTTCTGATTATAATAAACAAATAATTCTTTTTCTATTCTCCTAAATAGCGTCATGAAATTTTCTTTCGTTAATCGAAATCTAGCGAAAAATTCTTTGTCATTCCTTCAGCTTCAAAGTGATTTGTTCGAATTCGCATTACGTATGGTCTTGTAGGTAATGGAATATTATCGTGATCGCCATCATTATCTTCATCGTTGGAAAAAACATTAACATCCATTATTATTCGACCAGGTGACAGGCAAACTTTACCTTGTCAAAATCTCCCAAAATCTCTTATCTCTCTTCTTCACTTAGTGTTTTTGTTAAAAAATTAAGAGTGCTCGCTTGATTGTTGTTGTATACTGAAAATGTTTTGGGGTCTATTTCATGCCGCCATTCGACCAGTCTCAAATTTTGAATCATTTAAAGACTCCTTCTCTAGACGTTCGTTCCACCACTGACATATTTGGAAACAGGTATCTGCACGTCCTGCAAGGCTTTAAATATCCATTTTCTGAACAGATTCCGACTTTTCTATTTTCTGAAATTAAATGTAATTGATTTAATCAGAAATGATAAATAGTTTTTCATTTTCTTTTTCTGGTCCCTGAGACCACCGATCTTGATTTCACAAAATCTACCGGCAGTGGCACAGATTAGATTTTCGAAGGTGTATTGGCTTGAGAACTTGACAACTACTTTTCCATACTCGTGTGGCATTTTGATTTGGGAGTTGTCAAATTTACATTTTTATATATATACTAATCTAAACTGACTTTTCTATTTCGCATACTTTAATTAAAAGGTTTTAAAAATACTAATGAAAGGCCATCAGGTATGTTTAAGACCAAAAAGTTACCAATTTCTCTTTATTTAAAAATTAACGTTTGGATACTTTTTAAATTCAAACATACTGGATATAGTCTCTTTATAGTTTTTTAAATACGTTTTTAAGACCTATTTATTATTTATACTCATATGAGACGAAAAGATATTACTACACTAGTTATTTTTTTGTCAATCTGTTTCAATCGGGTCTTGGATGAATATAAAATTAACTCCAGTATCAGTTATACTCATATAAGACGAATTAGTCAAAAATTCTGATACCGCGGTATTTAAATGCTGCTTGAGGTGGGCATACAAAACTCTATTTTCTTCTAGAACCGATTTTCCTGGCAATGTTCAAGTCTCTATCAAATTCTTTAAGAACAAGAACATTTGATGCCGTTTTTGGTAAAACTTTTGCCTTGTTGGCAATATTTTTCTGACTCCATCTCGGATTTTCTTTAAAAAATCAAACAACTAATTCGCGTATTTGCACTTACGATGTCATAACTCAAACTAAAGTTTACAAAGCGGAAAAATTCTAACAGCAATTTATCAGAAATTCTTTAACGCCATGCCTATTGTATGATTATTGTTTGTCAGTTTGGGAATTTTGTGTTAATAACCTTTCAAAGTTAATTATTTTTTCGGACTTAGTCCTTACATGGAGAATACTGCAGTAATGTAACGTCTTCTCTCAAGTGTGATCTGGGAGATATAAGATGTCAAATTTTGCCATGCAAATTCACGTATAGCATATACAAGTTTTTTATCTGAATATATTCAATACGACTTTCTGATTTGCATAGTTTGACTGCCAGACAACGTTAGCATATTCAATTTGGGATTTTACATAAAAAAGTACATTGTTTTCAAAATTTTAGGAACTCTCATATTTGAACAGATTATTTTAGGAAAATCTAGCATACAATAATGCTTTCGATGTTATTATATTATTGTGTCATATAAAATTTATTAAATTCAGAGACACCACCAACGTTGATTCCATTGAAAGCGGCCTACGTTTTCTAGAGAAAGAAATTATTTTACATTTATTTAATTTTTTTTGTTACAACAATCGTTTAATACGTTTAATTCATTTTAAAAGGAAATTGCATCAGGAAAAGCGTGGTTGAATCATTTTAATGTCATCAGCATATAAAAGGCACTTTACATTTGAGAAACCGCACTGAAGGTCATTTACGAATATAATGAACAACAATGGACCTAAGTAAAGGCCTAAAGGGATCTCCAGAATGTACATTTATTTTTCTCAATATTGTGTTTTTTATTTATTAGTCGACAAATAAGACTGAATCCGCAAGAGCAAATTTGAATGGATATCAAGTTTATGAAGTTTCTCTTTTAGGATTTTGTGCGAAATTCTATCAAAAGCTTTGGAGAAATCTGTATATTGAACGTATACTTGAGAACCTGATTCCATTTTATTTAAAACATAATTTGGCAAATCAACTATATTCGACTTTGTTAAGCGCTGTTCCATTAAACCATTTTGAAATTAAGTACGTCATACTTTTACAAACAACAGATTCAAAAAAATTGCCCATTTGGGGAAGAAGACAAATGCCACGTAAATTCTCAATTTTAGTTCCTAATCCAGACTTAGATTGTTATTGAAATATACGTCTTTTAGATAAAGAGACGAACGCACTCAGGTCTCAATTTGGACCTATTGTGCTCTAATCGAGGCTCTAATACAGGGGTGATAAGAATGATGATTGGATGATTGGATGATATAAGAAGAATTCCATGTCAATGGGAGGCATGGCTAGGCTAGTGATGGAGCACAGTCTTCCATCATTCCATTCCATCAGGACCCGTACTATTATTAATATTAAGTTACAAAACAATTAAAATATAAGTTTCTTAAATTTAAAGTAGATGGAGAAAACCCATCAGATGAAATATCGTGCGAAGTAATTATATCATCATTACCATAACTTTCTTCGAAAAAGTAAAAAAAAACTTACAAATGCCATTATTATCCAGTTAGTTAACCTAACTCCAGAATTAGTTTGTAAGTTATTAGATCCG
Source organism: Bolitophila cinerea (assembly GCA_010015015.2). Taxonomy (NCBI): domain Eukaryota; kingdom Metazoa; phylum Arthropoda; class Insecta; order Diptera; family Mycetophilidae; genus Bolitophila; species Bolitophila cinerea. Next base: position 3,002 of record JAAAKO020026219.1, read on the forward strand.
ATTCTCGTCTATAGGATTAGCATCCACTTTGATAACTTTTTAAAAAAAATATTTTAGTTTTTCCGAAATTATTTTAAATCGAATAAGAATTGATTGATTTAGACTAATAAGGTACATTTGTACCTTGTCAAGTAAATGAAGTTTTATTCAAATAGAATCGAGTATTTCTTTTAAACAAAAAACTATAACAAATATTTTAATTTCTAAATATAACTGTCAAAACAAAAAGAGATAGTTACAGAAAAAGTATAAGAATGTCAAGAAATAAAAATATTTTTTACTAGGAAATGGAAAAGTGTTAAAACTTGAGAAATGACTTACAAATGTCCTTTAAAGTTTGCTGGTATTGAAATAAGGCCTCTCTATTATAATACTACCAAATTATATAAAATTGCGAAAATTTATTTTAAAACACACTCCCTTATGCAGTTAAAAAAAAATTTAGTAACAAGGCTAACCTCTACTACATACGAATTATTTTTAAGTAGGGGCCACTGAATTCGGGAATATTAGAATTACACGAGATTTCGTCAAGAAAAAAACATCAAACAATATTTTTTCAATTTTTTTAGAAAGCCGTTTCATCAAACAACATATCGTCAAAAACATTAAAAAAAAATCAAAAAACAAATAAATACTTTTAAAAAAAATTTTTTTTTAAATTATGGCCTTTGCAGAAAACATATTTTATGCATTCAAAACCACAATTAATTTTATTAACACATATTACAAGAATTTCTTCAAAATATAAAAATCTAATTTTATAAATTTAGTAAGTCATGCATAAAAATTCAATTTGTCACATGTATTTTAAATGTTTAAAACATATTTTAATTTAAAAAGAATTATAAAATAAAGTTAGCCACTAATATTTGGACATACACAAAAAATGGACTAAAGAGCCATTAAATCAATGGTTATCATTATTTTTTACTACATTTTAAAAATTACATTTCACAGAAGACTTATCTGGAAGAATAACTATAACAAATGGTATATTATAAGAAGTGTAGAGCTTTATTCAAAACTCTTTAATAAAACACTTTAATAATCGGACAAAATTATGAGGTTGCTCAAAAGATGGATAAACAGTGTATGAAAGACTTGATTATACAAGTTTATTATAAATGATCTGAATATTAAAGTGAGCTGTTTCTTAGGAGTTTTGATTAAAGTTCTAAAATTGTATAGCCAACAAAATATAGTTTTTCTAGGAAACTATATTTTTTATTTTTTTGGGATGTATAGCAAACATTAGAGACATCCTACCACTAATAAAACGATAATTAGCTTTAAAGAAGTTGATGATTTACTCTATATGATCATTTGTTATAATTATAATGTTCTAAGTGTGTATTTTTTAAAATTAAAAAGCAAGTTCAAAGACTTAATACGTTTTTTTTAGACTCAAAACTTCTTTTAAAAATGCTTTAGATATACAAGTGCTTTTAAGGAAATCGAAAAACGATATAAAAAGAGTATGTATATGTCGTATGTAGCCATACCTCCCACGGTAGATTGTGGCCCAAGCCTCTAAGTTTCTAAATTCTTGATAAAGATATATAAATAAATATGTATTCTTAAGACCGAGCACAAGCCTCCGAACTTCGCTTTTAGTCAGGAGTCGGATAACGAATTATTAAAGCTGCAATCTTGGCCATTTTGCCACGGACATTCAATGCAGCTTGGGTAGCTGATTCCACATCTTTAAGGATTATCGTGTTTTCAATAACGGTAAATATTCAATGATAGATGAAGATTTTTTAAATTCAAAAGTAAGCTTCATATAGTCAAATAATGAGGCTTTAATTATTAACAAAAATCGAACCTTGTAAATTAAATGCGGTTACCTCCATCTCTATCGTAGATATTTATACACATATATTCCAAGAATAATATAAGTCTCCGGAAAGCCAAATCTCAACATCGCTCTGTTGAACATCACTAATAGAACATACTTTATTTATGTTCCGGTATGCTGGTCCATTCAATTACATTCTATATACATACAACATAACATTTGAACCGCACACCATTTGGACATATATCGTCGATGTTTTGCTTGCTCTTATACTCTTGGACTGGAGCAAGTAAGCATTGGAGTATTGGAGCATTGGAGGTGTCCATTGATGTGCATGAAGCGATACAAAATAACACTGTATACACAAACACACACAGACACGTTTCCATTTACGAGAAAATGTTGCTTTTGTGCGGTATAAACGGTAACTTAAGTGTGAAACCGATATTGCGCCAGAACATTTTCTATGGCAGCGCGTTGAGTCTGCCACAACCAATACATTCACAAAATATATATTCTCGATCTCGCAAACGCGTTTACAAGCAAACATAATGCAAACGCCAAAGGCTTCCTCAAATAAATATAGAATAGCATAATGTATATAGTATAGCTATTAGCTAGTAGCATACAAATATAGAATGTAAACAGTTGATTAAGTGGTCTGTCGGTTTCTCTTTGATATGGTTGGGGCGCTATAGGATGAGTTAACGGTCTGCCAATATACTTTGAAAAGAGCTTTCTTTTCTGTCTGGCATAAATATACGGCATCATGAGAAGATTTGATTCGAAATTTTGTTTGTATTTGTTATTAAATATATAATTTATTTTAACAGAAATAAATATGCCTTAAGAAAAATAATGAAAAATATCGATTTAGTGTCAAAATATTTTTATCTGTCACAAATTGTTATTTATTTAGAATTTCAAAGCGTTTCGCTCTAATGAATTCTAGGGTCATAAACGAATGGCGATAACTCTCAATCAAATATTAGATTATTTAGTTATATCTTATTATTTAAAGTTTTTTTGTAAAAAAATACTATACATTTTTTTTAAATTATGTTGTTCTTTAAAAATAGAAATAATAATATAAGTGGTTTTCAATTTCTAATGTTATTTTTAATACATTTGATTTTAAAAATACTTTTAAATCTGATGGTGTTTACTTCGAATAGCTTTTGTATTATTATAAAACATTTAATCACTTCTAATAAAACTTTTTAAATTTAAACATTTTTTATTTATTTATTATAAAAAAACTTTCTTTCAATATAGCAAATTAAAACAATAAAAAAGAAAATAAATAATAAAGAGCATTTAAAAAAAAACTTTTTCCTAAAAAAACACAAAAGCAGTTGTAAACTTTGTCTTAAAACCAAAAACTGGTATATTACAAAAATGTAATACCTTAAAAAAAGTTAATTTATTCACCTACAAAACAAGTTCTTTGTGTTTAGTTTTGAATAACTATTGGCGAAGTTATAATTTTATGTTTGTAGGTATGTATACGACTCCAAACAATAACATTTTAACACCCTGTAACTCAGTGGTTAAATAGCCTCCCACTATACATACAGGAAATGCCCCCTTAACAGATTAGCATCTGAAACCGGGCCACCCTGTATAATTATATAAGCCCTAAGTCGATCACCCTAGTGTCTCTTAATTGGCCGAATAACAATTATTGGCTGAAGACGATTTGTTAAATTACGAAGCTACACTTTAAAAAGATTATATGTACTAGAGTATTATTTTCTCCGCGAAATGTTCATCTAGGAAAGAGAATTAAAGTTAAAAGTCGTGCTTTTAAATGCTTTTTTGAAATTGATGTACGCAAATCCTGATTCCGGTGTTCGTAGTATAGTCGTCGCTCACAAGTATAATAAGAATAAATATTGTATTATCACCACCCTGTGTCTATATTTAATTTATTTTTATTTTTCAAAAAACATACGTTTAAACCACAATATATAAATAACAAAAACAAAAACATTTTCATTTAAATTAATATATACTTAAATTCCCATTTAAATAATTTATATAAATAAATGTGACTTAAAAAAATAATTACAATTATAAACTATAATAATTGCTTTCAAATGAATAAGAATGACAATTAAATTATATTTAAACATAACTATTATTTATGAATAGTATGAATTTATCTTATGCATTTGATGGACTTACTGATATTATAGCCAAATGTATTTGACTCCAATTTTTGAATAACATGAACGAAAAATTAAACATGATAATATCGAGATAATATCGAGATTAAGTAAAACGTTTTAAAAATGTGATCTGGGTATTTATTTTAAAGAAGTTGATATAGAAATTGACATTGTCTCATTTATAAGTAGTTTAAAATAGAGGTACCATGAACATTATTTCGATATTTGTAAATATGGGCATTATATCTTTTTCTATAAACTAATCTGATACAAGAATTAAGTGTGCGTTGTAAAATTCTTTCGGATCTACAATTATTTTTTGATGCTATAATATCACCATAGCAAATGAGGCATAACTAAAGATTTAACTAACAATAGTCTAGTTTTAGTTGACATAACATTTTGGTGTGGTTATAAAGTACGAAGTGAAATATAAACTTTTACAGCAATTGTAATAGAATGGTCTATCCAGTTCAGAGTCGATGCAGATGTATCTAAGTTAAAATATTAACTCATTTTTGCAAGTAACATATTATGATTAACATTGTCCAATGCTTTGGAGAAGTAAAAAAGAACTAACAAAATCAGTTCTTTCTTATCAATAGCTAAATTTATATCATTGTTTATTTTTAATAATGCAGTGGTAGTACTATGATGTTTTCTGAAACCAAACTGAAACTAAAACATTATATATTTATCAATAAAGTATTAAATTTGATTTTTAATAAGAATTTCAAAAACTTTGGAAACTACATGTAATAATATTGGTATGTAATAATCAATTCTAATTAGTAGGGCAACAAGCTTATTTTGTACAAACGCCTACTTTTTACATATTTTAATTAAAAAAAAAATCAGACACAAAAGCTAAATCTGTATAACAAAAAAAAAATTAAATAGAAAAGTTGATTGGAAATATTGAAGATAATTACAAAGTAAGTATATATGTTAGGGAGAAAAATTAATGAATTTGAATTCTAAATACATTTTGTAATTATAATGTATAATAAGGGCAAAAAAAGTATAGTATTATACGATATTAAGCGCTTAAAATAAGCCATAAAAACTTTTGAATACCTTAACGTTTTTATGGCTTATTTTAAGCGCTTAATATCGTATAAACTATACGTTTTTTTTAAATGGCCGTTTAAAATTTAAAATAGTCTTAAAATTTTATTTTATGAAAGTTTATTCTATTGTGTGTAGAATTGCATATTTTAAAGATAACCGATCTTTTAGTTCTTTCAGTATAATTTTTCAAATCTAACGTCACATATCTCTTTGGCCGAAATGTAACACCATAAATCTCGAAAAGTAAAATAAATAAAAAAGTTGTGGGTATATTTTATGCATACAAACTCCAAAACCCAAATAAATAAAACCTTACTTTTGGTCTTCATACAACGATATGCGATTTCATGTGAAATACGCAATATATAAAAAAATCTAAACCCAAATATACTATGATAATTTGTTATATTATTTTTTGAATTATTTGATGACCTTTCTATTTGTGAATTGTGGTTACAAAGTTTTCTGTTTTGAAACATTTTGTGACTAAACTTGTTGTTTCTTCTGTGTCAAAATCTTTCTATTTGACATAAAATATTAAGTACCTAAAGCGTTCGAAGGTAAGTCTGACGGTAACTGGAATATTGGTTTAAAATCAATTATTCAAAGACAATATGTCTAAAAGCAATTTGTTTTTTTTTTTTTATTGCTTGAAATCAATTTTTATTTATTTTTATTTTTTATATATATATATATTTTTACAGTTTTTTATTACTAATTTTATTTATTTATAATTTTTATTAAAATTTTGTTTTATTATTTTTTTGTTAGTTAAATAGTTAGTTTAAAATCTTTTTTTTTGTTTTTGTTTTCTTTTATTTTTATATTTTTTTAATTGTTTTTTTTTTTAGACACAATTATTTTAGAGAAAATGTTGTTCACAAATTATTTTAGGTAAATTGCTTTTAGACCAATTGTTTTGAGAAAAAAAGTCAGAAAAATTGTTTTAAACCAATAATACGCGATTAAGGTCTGACACACATTCTTCAATACTACAGATTATTGAACTGCTTTTCTAGAACTCAAAGTCAATACTTTCAGGAAATTCTGGAATGACTTTCTACAATAGTTAAAGTAAACCGAGCAGCCCCGGGCAGCAAACATTGGTTTTACAACCGGTCTCAAGATGGTATTTAAAACAAGGTCTCACGATAATAATTTCGATGTTTCTGACCAGTTATGCGATTCTGTATATTTTCCGCTAAGAAACTTTTATTGAAAACAATTTTTGAATACCAATTTTGTAAACAATAAATATATCAAAATGCTCTGTCTTCATTTTCAAAATGTACAAAAATACAGTAATCAAGAGTAATAAAAACAATATTATTAACAATATAATAACAAAAAGTACAATTTAAAAAAGAAATTCAATACAAGAAAAAATGTTTATAAATCTGTTTAACCCGTATTACAATCAGCCCAAACACAAAAACGCCTGAAAGAATCGCTGTACATTTTATTTTCATGCAAAATCTATGCCTAAAATAAATAATTATTGATTAAAAAAATAATGATGTATAAAACAAATAAATAAACACAAAAATATTATCAACATTCAAAAAATGGACGTACTTTTTTAAGGTGCAGCAGTATGTTATGTTATGTACAAATGATAACAATTAAATAATAAATAGTAGTCCATTTTATATTTTAAATGTCTAACAATAAAAGCTTTTGTTTATATGTAGATGCATACATACATATAGTATAATCCTTTCTAAATAACACAAACACAGACTTGCATTTCGCACAACAAATAGTAATACGAGCTTGTACACTCGCATTTGCATATTTAACGAATTACAGCGTGTTTTATAACGACTCTTCACAAAGTTTTGCACTCAACAAAATACAAACATTGTTAAATCATTGTAGAGCTCAACGTAATTATACTAAAACAAGAGGCCATGTTGTGCATACATTATTCGAAAGTTATGCATAAAACATTTAAAAGAACAATGATTCAATAAAGTTGAGGCGTGACCTCAACTTTAATGATTTTAGAAGCTTTGTATTGATACAAAAGTTTCTTACATTATGTCGGTATAAAGACACTAAACGAATTGAATATTTATAGATTATTTAATGCAGTGGAATCTTTCAATATTATACTGGTTTTCATATATTTGTTAGTGAGAATTTACTAGCATAGAGCAATTACATTATCTATTTCCGATTCACTGCTCAACTATTAAATATTAAAGAACTGTTTTCACACGCAAGGGTTAAACATAAAAGTTTAGATTGTTTGAAATATACTGGAAACATGCACGCCCTACACGTCAACCCCGAAAAACCCACACTCCGCAGTTGAGTTGTCTCCGAACCAATATGCTCGTGCGACTAGACGATATACTTAACAGTTTTTAGAGCCATCGTAGATAGAGTGTTTATTTATGCAAAAGCTGTCCATTTCCAGCTTCTAAAAACTAAAATAAAATTTGTTTCACAATCTGTCATGTTGATTTATTATTTAACATTTTTAAAAGCTACATTTTTATCGATTAGTTTATTGTGATGTTTTCATCATTTTGTAAACTTTTCAATACCTCTCCGAAGCCGGGAACTCCTCCAAAAAATACAGATATATTGAAGTGTCCTTATTACGAAATAATAATTATTGTTTCAATGGGTCATAACATTATATACAAAAAATAATCTCCGATACTTCTTTATCTTCTTATATGTGGCTCTAAACTTCAACCCAGTTGGCTCAAGGCTTATTCTACAATATCATCTTAAATTTTTCAGGGCTGAAGCTGTCCAGTTCCTAAGCCCCATACGCCTAGGATCATATGATACGTTATCAAACTGTCTGCATCTTGCCTTTTCCATAGGTCTAGAAATGAACCTGTCCTCATCTCTGACCAAAGGTAGCGTAAAGCGTTTAGCGTTGTGCAAAAAACATTAAAACGAAATAACAACCTCAAAATTTCAAAAACACAACCAAAACTTTCTTAAGATTTACAAATAATAAATATACCATAAAACATACAGCAGGACTTATATAGTAAATCACCAATCGTCGTTACAGTTGGTACTTTTTTTAAAGGATATCTATGTTCGCAAAAGCATTATTTCCTGTTTTATAAGAATTTTAGCTAAAATATGGGTTTTAGAGATTAGTTTTAGATATCGTACTAATGACCAACGATTTCATCAATAGAGGAAAAGAGATAGTGTACTATTGTTATGTGGAAATCACGTTATTATAATTATATTTATAATTTATAATTATTGCGAATTCTAATAGTAACACAATGGTGCGATAATATAGAGATGTTGGAAATTTTGTGTTTTTCGACCTTAGAATTGAAGAAAAATATCTTTTTTAATGATTTTGTAATTTTTCGGTAACCCCCAACAACCTTTTAGGGGATTTTTATGTTTATATACAACTTCTTTATTACAATAATAAAAAAACAGTTTATTTTACCCTTACTTCAGATATAAGGTTTACACTCTTTACTCTTTTAGCTGAAGCGAATTCGTAAATCTATGGGCATGTCCCTGTTCTATTTTGCATGCTTGAAAAAAACAGGATTTGAGGCAATTAATGAAATATTAAAGATATCCTGGTTTGTCAATAGATTTAAAAATGCTTAAATCATCAAAATCCACACTCATTTCATGATACTGCTTATAGTTTGATTGACCGGAAGCTCCATCAAGACCCCATTTCCAGATAATAACTTTTTTTTTTGCGAAACAATGAAGAATTAACTAATAACTTTTCTTTGTGTTTTGTGATCTAATAATCTTTGTAGTTTTATCTTTGCATTATTTTCAGTAATATGTATATCATGGGGACTTCCATTAGGACAGCAATCATTTTTTTAATTCTGAATCTGATAATAACTCAAGAAGAGATCAGTTGAATTGTTTTTGATAATATTAGAATTGTTTCTTTTCAAGTACGCTGAGATGAATGTACTTAAAGTCTTTTCCTTAAAAATAAAGCAAACTTTTTGGCATTGTTTTTTGCAGAACTATTTTATTTTCAAAATATCCTTTGAATTCAATAACTGCTTTAGCATGAGGAGTCTTTAGTAACTTTTCAACAGCAAAAAAAGGATTTTCGGGTGAAGAACGAATTTTTTTAATTCATCCTTATTTTATGCATCTCTGAAAGAGATTTTTTGGTCTTTTAAAAAGAGTTCGTGGGTAAATGAAGATTGCATTTGGAACAATAAAATCTTTAGAGTAGAAAGCATGATCGGTAAAATAACAAGATTTTCGTCTAGATTTTAAGTTACCGCAGAACTTTCTTAATATGCACGGTCAGATAAATATATATTTGATATATTCAATAATCTATTGATAAAGAAATTATTGTTATAATATTTTGCGGATTTCATTATTTCATCAATATCGTCAGAAACAGAGAATAAAAATATAATAAATTAGAAAAGTATAATTGAAAATATAGAATACAATTAAGAATTAACAATAATGTAGAATGTAAATAACGCAATAATAATAATTTAATCCATTTATATAAAAAAAAAGTAATAATAATTGAAGAAATACTAATAATATTGATATAAATAATAACAATAAAAATATAAGTTATAGTAGGTTGTAATAATTAATTATATAGAATAGAATAGTATAATAGGAATAATACATATCATTGATTTTAAGTATTTTCATGGTCGAACATGGTTGAGATATTTTGGGAAGTTTTAGTACAATATTTAAACTATACTTTTATGTATACCACATTTTGGAAACGCAAAAAATATAAATATTTAAAAAATGAAAAAAAAGTATATTTTAACTGTAGTATAAATAGGAAGAGTTTGTAAATAAAATTATTTCAAACGCACATAAGCTACGAGGAGCTGGTATGGACATCAATGATGAGTGGATTGGTATACTTTTGCTCGCTGGAATCAGTACTCCGTACGAGCCAATGATAATGACTATAGAAAATTCTGGTATGAAAAAAAACAAGACAAAACTTTTGCAAAATATAACTGTTGGTGTCTGGAAACTGCGTTCAATCTTTTCAACAGGAAAATTGGGGCAAATAAATTAAGTGAACTCAATACAATTCCATCAAATAACGACAACTTAATCAAAAATACAAACAATGTCGAGGAAGACAAAATGCTGATCTCGAGGTTCAACAAAATGAAGTTAAACCATTGCCAAGAAGATCAAAGCGATCCCGTAAACTCAATGTCAAGTATACATCCCATGCAGTGGAAGTTGTACAGTCAAAGTCAGAACGTCATCCAGAGACAGTGGAGGAAGCTTTATCGAAAAAGTAGGCTGACCAATGGAAAACCGCTATGGACGAGGACTTTCAGTCCCTTCTCGAGAACAACACATGGACGTGGAAGAATTTACATGCCGGACGGAAGGTCAGATCCAATAAGTGTGAATTTAAGACCAAAATCGGATGAGATGAAAATATCGATCGATACAAGACGCGCCTTAAATGTTGCTGTTCTGGTCGTCTAGTAATGGAACTTTTTATAGAAATGGAAATAGCTTATTGTCTATAGACTGATAAAAAAACCAAAACTCTAAAGACATCTATAGTTTTTCGTAAATTCATTATAAATTAATCATTTTAAACTATGTAAATTAATGAACATTTCTAAAAAAATGTCTAAATCAATAATTTTGCATTATCAGAAAATTATAGATACGTATAGTATAAAGTTGGTACATTTACAGATGTAAAGTTAAAATTAAAATAAATATTGGTGTTTATATTACTTATAGCAACGCTTTAAAAAAATGGTTATGATTATCACCTAAAAATCCGAACTCTATATTTTATACTTTACTTTACATATTTATGCATTCGTCATGCATTTAAACTTCAATCTTAAATTAATCTTAAATTAAAAAAACTATAACAACTTAAAAAACACATAAATATTCCCATTTTAGGATAACAAATCCATACTAAATCCTAAATATATAAACGTATAGGTATAAACAAAATATTTTCCGATTTATAAAGTCATGCTCAGCAGATTTATTGCAAAAGCGTTTGCGTAAAAGCTCATCGAAGAAAT
>JAAAKO020026230.1:0-14081 GCA_010015015.2 Bolitophila cinerea
TTTCTGTTTATATATATATATATATATATATATATATTATTCTATAATATAGCAAAGCACGCGCATAATAAAAAACACATCGTCATTGCCTTGCGTCTTGCAATGGCTGTGTGGAGTGGTATGGACGCGGTGTGGCGAGCGAAATGCGCCAAGGCATACAAAATCGTCTCAGAAATATACGCTCTTTGGTCTTCGCGCATTATAAGACGCATACTATACAACGCGCGCGCGATGGACGTGCGCAAAGTCGTGCGACGTGTATTCTCGCGCGCGTTTGCGCACGGCGGCGGACTTGCGATCGCGCGTACTCACCGAAAACTAGTTTCTGCGCTAAAAACAAACATTCGCACGGCAATATCTCTACTAAATAGAAGTGTTGCAATAAATGCACAAAAACGTGTTGAAAAATTATAATTTAGCATAAATTAAAAATTGTTAATTACAACTTTAGTACAAAAAAAAAATACGAAACGAAATACCAACATAAAAACACACGTATATACACACAGAACAAATAAACTCGTTTGTATTTATTTCCGAGTGTGTGAGACTCTGTGAGTGTAATGGTGCGTTTGTGTGTGTGTTTGTGCTTGCAATGTCTGGTGCTGCGAGTTGTTTCTTAAAAGGTTCAAATTGTATATAGTCTTGTTTTTCGACTTGTTTTTGCTAGGAAACAGACAATTTATAAATTACAACTCGAATAAATACATAAATGCTACGAGCCAAACTATGAATTGAATCATTTTTAAATCAAAGTTTATGATATCTTCAATTAGGGAAAAATCATTGTTTTGTCCTGGACATTAGTTATCTATCTATCTATCAAATACTTTTTACGACGCATATATAATGTAAAAAATATAACTTGTATATTCTTTTCATTTTATATCTATTCATTTTATATCTCCATGATTTCTTCGAAATGTTCTTGTCGGCCTAATATATATTTTTTTTCCGTGTAGTGTTTGTGTTTTTTTTACTAAAATTATGTGTTTAAACTAAATTAGGAAATTGGGCCTTGAGAATAATCAAAATTAATTAAATTTGCTTTAGTTTATGGCTTTTTGTTAACATAGATTCCACCATTCTTTTTGATCCAATTATGCGCCGTTTAGTTTGATAATTTGATGCTATATTTTGAAGATGAATTTCCCAATTCCACTTTATACCCATACTCACAGGCTTCTCTTTAAAATGTGATATTTGTTTGGTTTGAGGTTCGGACTATATGGGTGAATGAACAAAAGCCTTCTATCTGAGCTTTCGGAGCTTCTGACTAGTCATTACAGATGTATGCTGTCCAATTCTATCGAGTTTTTCACAGGAGAGGTACAAATAGATCAATCCTTTCTTGGCCACCGTTTGGTCCGCTACTCAAAGCTTCGCCTACCATTTGTTCGAACATTATTGTTGATTTGTTTTGACCATCAAGATTTAATGTAATAGTATTTAACAGTGATTCTACATACTAAAAAATAAATATTATATAGATTTGTTACACAAGTTGGCAGCAATGGGATACAGGCATTATGTCCAATAAAATAAAATATGAAATTATAGTAATATTCTAAATAGTCAATGAACAACTCCAAATTACACGAAATGCTAAATGCATCGAAGTAATGTTTTATATAGAAAACATCTCTTTATATGCCATTTTGTATAAGGGATCAGAATATATAATATAAATTTAAAAAATGGAAAAACTCTTTTTACCTCAGAGGTTGTGTATTTGGTAACAATCACAATCTTCTCCAGACAATAACTTTGTAATTGCCTTCAATATTTAGAGTCCGCTGTTCTTTTTTTGTTTTACAGATTTAGCTGGTTTCTGCTTGATTTTCGATAAAAAATTAAAATATGCACTAAAAATGAGCATTTGTACTAAAACAAGCTAAAATATGCAAATTAAGCATTTATATTAAAATAAGCTAAAAAAACCCTAACAAGTAGGTCTTAAATTGATTGAATTTGTAAAAACGTATTTCTACCCTACAATACGATTGCCAAACAATAAGAAGCTAGATCTTCTCTTTGGTTGCCCTAGTCATTAGTATACCCATAATTAGCATTTTCACGATTAAAAATCGACTTTAACTTTTTGTAATTCAATTTTTGAAGACATTTTTTTAGGATACTTTTTTATAATTTTTTTTATAATTACATATTAGTATCAAAAAACAAGTAAAGGTTTATCAAAAACTTTTTTTATTTTTTATAATTTTATGGAACATTTCTACCGATTTAATTCCGCGAATGAAGTTTCAGCGAATTTATGTCTGAAAAGCTAATTTAAAAAAGTTATTCTTAAATTCTGTTACTCAAAATCTAATGACAACAAAAATATTGCTGCCTTTCTATCCTGAAAAACTAATTCCGGATATGCTATAGACATAAAAGGTAATATTTCTGAATTATTGTACGAAAATATTATTATGCAAATTTATATATTTATTATATAATTAATTCCTGACACCAATAAAATTTGAAATTTGAGTTTGAAATTTTGAGATCATTCATTCAAGATTGTATCATTCGATAATTTTTTTTTCAGATTATGAACACAATTATAATATAATAATAAAAATCAATGCTGATAAGTAACTGCAGTCGATATGCAAAAACAATGAAATGACCTAGCTCATAAACTATTAATTTAAATACAATAAAAAAATTGAAAACTAAAAGACTAATATAAATCTATCTATCTAATCCTCTTTATGAAACACGCTCTATAATAAAAAGACCTGCACATAAAAATAAACCAAATATTTTTATGTATTCTTGATATTTTAATAAATTGGGATTTTTAATATACATTTTAATGTCGTAAGGAAATTGTGCTAATTTTAATCAAATATATTTTTTTAATAAATAAATTTAATTGAGTGACTGCCCCGACTGGAAATAGTGGATCTATAATTTATGCGACAAAGGATCTCATTAGGACAGTACCGATAAAAGATAAATATCATAAAATTATGGCTTTGATTTGTATTTCTGTGTTTTTCATAGTTTGCCCATTAAATGCTTATTTGCCAAAATAATAAAAGGAAAGGCATTAAAAAATAAAAACAAATTTTAACACAAAGTTTTTTTTATATATTTTGATTTTTTCTAAAAGAACCCAACCGAGCCCAACATTATTTGCTTGCAATTTGCTTGCTGTGGCTATTAGTCCATACAATCCATAGCCAGATAATAATAATATCTTACATTCAATAATCTTCAAATCTTCAGTATTAAAGTCTATAAGAAATTTTGGATTTTGAGTATCCAATCTGCTCGCTCTCTCTAATTTCAGTGATAAAAGAGTTGAATAAGTTTTGTATGGTAATTATTTCCCCGTTTTATATACAGCTAACTGTAACTTTATTAATTACCTAAAATAAAATGTTATTACATTTTTTGCGTGTCTTCTATATGCGTTTCAGCAAAATAGACTATATTCTAACGACTTGACAAAGACAAACATGGCGCGCAGTGCAACCGCAACGTCCTCCATCTTACATAACGATTACCCTGTGCTGCGGTCAGTTAAAAAATAACATATCGTAAGACAAAAGACCATTTTTATCGTGTATGGTATATATTCTTTAATAATGTTTATACATAAACAAAAACATATGCGTTTTGCGATCGTATGTGTGTGTGTGTGTGTCTGTGCAGCTTTCAGGCAATTAAAAGCCGGCGCAAAGGTCCTACACGCGGTTAACCGAAAACATCGTCATAATGGTTTCCGCGGAATAATGCAAGTAATTTGTTTAATATTCTTGTTTATCATACAGAATGTGTATATGTATATGTATTTGTGTGTGTGTGTGTGTTATTCAGAATTATTTTGGTATGATATGTCGCAATGAATGCTACAGGCAAGTGACATTCTTTCGACGTAATTTGTTTGTTTGCGCTTGTTCTTCTCCTCTTATACATTTTTGCATTTTTTCGTATGAGAAAGTCGAGTTTGGATATTTTTAATTATGAAAAAAAAACATCGCGAAGCTTGGTTTTTTTAGTAGGTTGTAGAAGAGCTAATAGAAAACTTTTTTTTTATAGAAAACAGGCTTAATTTAACATTAAGCATGTTTTCTATATAAAAAAATGTGTCTATTAGCTCTTCTATTATTATTTTAATCTTTGCAAATAACTTATTTTATTTATTTAATAATGGTTAATCAAAGAGAATTAAGCAATAACAATAATATTAATTTAAATATTGTGTTTTAAAATAATGCTAATCTTAAAATTAATTATTTATTGAAATTGTAATAACTCCAAAGGACTACAATAGAGTACATTATATATTATTTATAATAATTGTTACATTTCTAGGTTTTGTTTGGTATATTATTTACTTAAATTGTGATGATTATTTTTTATCCATTCTAAAATTTACGGCCAATGGCTGTTAATGAGCTTCAGGAATAGTACGCAATAATATGAAAATAATAAATCAGATAAGATGCACGATGTATTAAGCCCCATTCTTAGGGTCCGGTCCCGAAAATCGGGTCTAGAACAAAAACAGAAGTGATACCCGATTCTCAGTTTTTTTTGTATAAATAATATTGAATTGTTTGAATGAATCTCTAAAAAATACTACTGCAACGACTTTTTTTTGTTAATTTAAAAATTGAGCCACATGAGCAATTAACCATTTTTGGGATGAGATTTAAAATAAAATAAAAAAAAACTATATATATATGGATGGATATAGGTAAAAAGTATATAAAACAAATATATAATATAAGAAGGTCACATTTTAATTGAATTTCGTAGGATGAAGAGATGGATGTGGGCCAGGTAGCTCTCAGAGGATGCTAGTAGGTTACGGAGAGAAAAAGGCTTAATATGTTCCTTCTCCAGTATTTCGTCTTCTATAGCAGCTCCACTTTAAAATTCAGCCAATAAAATTAAGAATTAATCTGATATTTTCTTGTAATTTTATTGCCAATAAATTGAAACGAATAACGCGTCACACTCTCATTTCAGTTTCAGGACGGTTTTTTGGTTTCATACCCGTTTTTTTGATCCAAAAAAAAACGTATTGAAATCTCACATCAGCAATTTTTACTTTAATTCTTTACGAAATATCAAATACAATATACCATTCTTTAAAAAATCTGTATTTAATTATTTTTAATGTAAATTTAATTTTCTTCTTGATTTTTTTTGTAAATGATTTATTTTTATCAATAGTATCAAAAAACTTTGGTGCTAAAGCTAAATTTTATTATATTAAATAGATTCGTTCCCTCTATTTCTAAATTATAATTTAAAAAAATGTAGATTATAAAATTATTATATAAAAATTATACTCGTATTTTTATTACAAAATTTCTCAAATAAGCATTATCAAGAAAATCTGTATTGTTTGAAAAATTCTGAAAAATGGTATTTCTAATTTAATATATTCTTAAATTTTTTTAATTGGATATAAACCAAAATATGTACTTTTAAAATTGATAATCCTAAACTTTAAATAAAATCATTCAAGAGTAATCAGTCTGTATTATGAGAATATACAGTCCCCGGCAAAACCCTAACACAAAATAGAAAATTAAGATATGACAAGATTGTCAAAGAAATGTTGTCAAAATTAAGGTTATGTATTGTAAAATGTCATCATTTCTTTTATTATGATGAATTTACTCCTCCTCGATTCCATTTTGTTATAAAATATTTTATTAACCATAATATTTTATTATTATGATTTTTAGGTGAGGTAATGACATAAGGTCCATGGACATCATGTCGGTTTTTCCAAATACAAGAATTTATTGTTAATTTTTAGATGGACATTATGACTTATTCCTTTTAAATACAGACATAATGTCCATGGACCTTATGCCTGTTTTTAAAAGGACATATTTTAAATGAACCGTTTGGTTTTAAACCTAATAAAACATTATGTCGGTTTTATGTGCACATTATGTCCATTTGATAAATGGACATAGCGTCCATGGACCTTATGTCCTTTTAAAAGCGGACGTTATGTCCGTAGACGTTATGTCACCTCACCGATTTTTGTCCTACTTTTTACTTATAAAAGTAAATATAGTTAAATAGAACCTTTAAAAATCAAAAAGGAAGGAAGGAAGGACCAAAATCATCATAATAAAAGAAATAATGAAATTTGAAAAAATCAAATATAGTTTGACAAATACAAATACAAAAAATCGGCAGCATTCATCTTTTCTCATAATAAACCTAATTTGTAGGTATACAACAACAAAAAACAAATAAACAACGATGTGTTCTGAACACACAACAAAATCATAAACACGAACCCAACTTTCTTATCAACCCCATATAATAACGTAACATTTGCCAACACACACACGCACACTCTCAAAAAAAAAACATGTATAAATACCATGCGAATATATGAAAAAACACTACAAGTATAGTACATAGAATGCCGCGTGTGTCTTTACTGGTCTGAACTATTCTGTTGCGCCGGGGCCGCGCAGGCCGATCGGGTTTGCGCGGCAGAAGTCATAAACGCTCGAGCTCGCGCGCAACTTTGTATCATTTTGTACACAATTTTGTGCAAACACACATAAAATGGATTTTATACTTTCGAGTCCTTTTATCTGCGATCGGAGAGTACAAGAAACTGTAAACATTTTACAGTATATATTATATATATTTATATTTATTTAATACATATACTCTACTATATATATAAATATATATACTTATATATATAATGCACATATGTGATTTTTTTCTCATTTTATCAGTGTGTACAAATAATTGAGCTCAAAGCAAAACTCTTAGATGTATTGTGTAAGTGTGTGCGTGTGCGTCTATATATATATAAATCTTTTATGTTATGCGTTTGTATACATCTTAGACCTCTAAAATTGGCAACATAAGTAACCTAGCATACCTCATCATTGTCGTTTTATATATATATATATAATTCTGTAGTGTAAAACGCGTATTATTTTAATGCGTTTGGGTGGGTGGATTTTATAGACACGTTGCAGGCAATAAACGTTTTATAAATAATGAATACGAATTGCCAGAATATTTATGTACAATGTTTAAGAATGTTCTGACAAAGTCATTATTAAAAATAAAAATAAATACATATATAAATAAAGTTGAAATTTATAGGTTCTCGCACACCTTGCAACAATTTATCGATATTTTAGAAATTTGTGTGCTTAGTTCCATTTCATAATTTTACGATCGTTTTACTAGTCAATGTTAAATATATCTTTGGACGATTCAGTCATATTCATAGTTTTAGGAAAAAAATCTGCCAATATATTAAATAAAATATGCCTAGGTATAAATTATACGATTTAAAAAATATAGTCAAAAAGCAAAAAAAACTTTCAGAAATAATTATTAAAAAATAGGTTTGGGAAAATATTAAAAAATGAAATTGTTACAGAAATACTTACAAAACCTGCCCTATTATTGTACATTTTTTGTACAAATTAATAATGAAAAACTGACACAAAACAAATTATACACGAATAATTTAAAAATCTGCCCTAATGTAGTAAAAAGGCTTACACATTTAATCCTTAATACATAATATAATATATTTATATAAAATCCACGAATCTAGTTATTAATTAGTGTTTTAAATTAAATGACTATTTAAGTTTAAATTTATCGTAAAAATAACTCTTAAAGAATACTCAAAAGAAAATAAATGGTACCTCAAAAGACATAAGAGATAAATAATTAAAATATCTGTATTTTTATTATTATTATTTTGTAGAAACAGCTGTTATTAATTCTATCTTCAAAACATCGCTTTCGCTGAAATCCGCAAATTTTCTTTAAATTAAAAGTACCGTTATCTTTAAATTTACTTCAGAACATTTGAATGTCAAATCCAGAACCAGAGAGCCTGCTGCTGAGCCAAACATGAACTTTTCAATTAAATTCAATTTGTTTTTAAGATAAATTAGATAAAAATGAAAATTTATAAACTCAGGCTAATGAGATTTAAAGAAAAATATTTTTAAAGAACGTTTGAAATTTGTGTTCTCTTGTTGCTTGAAATGCTCTAAAAATGCAAATTATGTACTCCACCTATTTTAAATGTACAATGTATATTAATATAACTATTATAAATAGTATAAATATAAATTTAAATATTAATATAAAAGAACTCCAGATAATTTAACCTTTTCGAACCAAAAGTGTCGAAAAGGTTAAATGAACTTTAGAATACTTTGACCCTGTATTTTTGGTACATTAATTAGGCTGCTAAAATTCTTCAGAAAAACGTTCGTTACGATTTTCATTAATTTCCCTTTGACATTAATGTCCATCTAAGTGTTTCAAATTACACGTTGGATAGTGTCTCCAAAAAACTTCAGTTTACCATTCATTTTATTCAATTTATATAAAATTTCAAGTTATCGTGGTGACCGAAGTAAGCGGAATTCGCTATTCATATTCACATACCATATTAGACAGAAAATCGTCTCTCCCAAATCAAAAAAAAGAGATTAGGAGGCTAATTTTACGTTTTCACCCCCAAATAGAAAAAACTGCTGCATTCGTTGACCGTTTTTTGACCACAAATGACCACCAAAAACTTTGATTGACCAACCTCGGTTCAAAAGTTTTTCCAAAAAAAAGGTTTACGGGTTAATTTCACGTTTGCATCTCCGAAATTCAAAATTCATTGATTCAATAAACATATACTTAATAATAACTCCATGTGGATAATAATTTTCTGGTGAGCCTTTACGAATCCCGTGAAAAATTTTTTTTGTCCACGCGTTTTAAACACAAAAATTTCAAGTGCGGTGCGCTGGCGATAAACATTATTATTTATTTTATATTTTAAATACTTAAAAAAATAGTTTTATTTTAATACTTCTGTGCCCTGAGGGTAATTTTAACATTTTTGAAATCGACCCATCCTATTGTACAGGCTCCACCAAAATCCAGTATTCGCTCACGTGAGGAGCGTGGTGACCGAAATGAACGGAATGTGCTATCCATTGCTATCGTTCTGTGAAGTAATAAAGTAGTCCTAATCTTTTCGGTGCTTTACTGAAAAAGTTTTTAACTGTGGCAATTATTTAACTTTTTTTATTTTTTTTAAATAAATAATAATAAGTTGTAAATTAAAAAGAAATGTATATAAATTCCTTCAAAGCCATAATTGTTTTTAAACAATTAAGGACTGAGATCGAAAAAACATTACAACTTTGGAATGTTATAAACACAAAATTCTCAAACAGAAAAACAGTTTGAGTTATGACATCGGAAGTGAAAAGACACGAATTAATTGTTCGATTTTCTAAAGAAAATCTGCGATGGAGTCAGTTTTAGAAGAATCCAATGCTGTCGAATCGCAAATTGGCGGCAAAAGCAAGCTGCAGCGATTATTTAAATCTTAAAATCAAAGCAATTGTGGGCCTTAAGACTTACAAAGTACAGGCAGTACCTGACTGGAATTCAACAAAGAACCTGGAAGCTAAAAATGTGGCAAGCGATTTGCACTTGTGGGCTAAGAAGTAAGAATTTTGTAGCAACTGGTACTATTAATGGTGAAATTTATGTGAAAGAGTGCTCCAGAAAAGATTGCTGCCATGTATTAGAAAACACAAAATTTTTACTTTCTTTTGGCCTGATCTAGCATCTTGCAACTACAGCAAAGTGTCCCTCAAATTGTGCAAAGACAACAACATCGAAATAGTGCTTAAAGAAGCCAACCCACTTACTTGTGCTCTGACCAAAACAAAATTGAAGGAAACAAAGAAGAAAGCCAAAGACGAGAAAGATTTCAGAAATAATTGGAATGCAGTCAGCAAGAAGTTCTGAAAAGCCGCCATAATAGCAGGTGTTCACTTATTCAATCAAAACTTAAATTTGCTTTTTAAAACTATTTGAATTTTTATAATTGTATAAGGGGTTTCAAAGTTAGCGCAATTTAAAGTTAGAAATTTGTTTCGATCTCAGTCCTTATATTTGTGTATTGATTTATTGATGAATTACAATGCAGATTAATTCATTGCAACTTTTTGCTAGATTTTTATTTAAATTTGTTGGAAAATAAATTGTTTCTGGTCTTCGATATTATCACTAGAAACAAGATTTGGGATAGCGACTAAAACTTCATCGTCAAAGTTCTACAATCGTTTTGAAAATCTTTCTTCACTTGAATTATTTAATTTTCTGTTACCGTTTTTTAGAAGACAAAATTGTTTCAGCTTTTTGTCCAATATAAATATCATTAGAAATTTTAATTATTTTTAAATCAATAAAATTTATTTAAATCAATTTTATTTTATTGATGGAATTATCTTCAAAGTATTATTCTTAATAAAATTGAATGCACTGGTTTCCGGATTTTTTTTTATAATCGTTTCCGTGTTTTTCTTAAATTTGAATTCCACGTTTATCTTAGAATATAAGAAATAAACAAAATGTGTAATGTTTATATCAGTTATTTCTTTGTAGATGTTTTAGCCATATCTGCCTTACCATCTAAGTTAAAAACCGAAAAGTATTGTTGCAGTGGTGTCAACTGTTTTAAAATTAAATTGAAATTTATATTATTATGTCTTCTATTTTTAAAACAGTAGTATTTTGATTTTGGCGGTAGTGCGGAATACAGAGATTAAAAAGTATTTGTACTACATACTACTATAGTATATATAAAACGACAGCACTGTCCATATTACACAGAAAATCATCTCTCATCGCTCACCACATTTTACAGCTAGTCCTAAATTAGTCACTTATAGGCACATGTTATAACTAACTGATGGAAATCTTCAGCCCGTCCTTTGTTTATTTAAATGTAATTTCAATCTATTGATTAAATGATGAGTAGGGCCTGTGCTCGGATTCAGTTTGGGTAAGAGAGACAAAAATCACTTCCAACGCAATGCCTTTACAAAATATTAATAACTGACAGACTAAGTCGGTATTGCAGATCAAATTTCGAACCCATTTTGATTTCATGACGTTTGCTGATATATAATAGTGATGTTTTTCGTCTCGTCCAAAAATAAAGATTAAACGAAAAAGAAGATATATAATAAATAATATGACAGATGATGAAAAATGCGTTTACTATTATAAGCATCTTGTGTTTCCTTTCCCATGTACAAAAAAAAGCAATGCGCACAAAAAGTTTGCCTCCATCAACTCAATAAGTCGATCTTTTTTAATCCTTTGTCTTCTTTAAACATAAAAAGTAATTTAATTAAAATATTTATACATAAAACTACAAAAAAATATAACTTACCATCTCTATCAACTGCCCGAAAGGTGTTGATAGAAAACTGGATAAGTTATAGTTGTTTTACTGCATACAAACGCATTTAAATATGCATGCGTTGGTTTAGCACCTTAATGCGTTAAAAATATTAAGTAATGTTGATAAAATATGACGTCATATCGATATTTATTTCTCTCTTAACCAAACTGAATCTGAGCACTGGACTTGGAAGTGACAACTTACTCTTCACGAGGCAAATCTCTGCATCAATTAATTTAAAATGGCATCCAATTTAGTTTAATTTATATAATTCAATATTGTTAACCAAATAATTAATGATAAATAATAAATCTACCACAAATAAAAATGTGTTCATCTAATAAAACAAAATATGCGCCTAATTAAAAAAAGTGCTCCTTACAAGTATGCACCTAAGTAAAACCAGTTCGCACGATAGCGTGCCAGATTATACATTCTGGTTAATCATTTATGTTTTTGGAGCATGTTTTTTTCTTGGTGAGCACTGTTATTTTAAGGTGCACATTATATTATTTTAGATGCACATTATTTTTAGGAGCACATATTTTTTTTGGAGAGCAATTTATTTTATGCCATTTATAAACAGGAATAATTTTAAATGGCATATAATAATCCAAAAATATATGTAAACTTATGCAAGATTATATTTTCAAAAGTTGTGTATTAAGTTTAAGAACACTAATTAAATAAAATAATATATTTATTTTTGAATATTTCCATCTACACATAATAATATAAATTTTCCTTTGTACTCAAATCGAGGAAACAAAAGGCGCAGACACTCGCGCACAAGTCATTCGTTATACCCACCCACAAAGCTTGCAGCTACGGCAGCACTAACAATTATTCGACCCTCGATTTCTAATAAAACATTTATACTTTATAGTTTATATTTTATAATATTATATTCTATATATATATATATAAACATTGTAAAGAACATTTTAAATCCAAATCATCGAAGAGGCTTGTTCATATTATATTTATATATATTTATATATAAATAGTGGCACTCGAGAACGCGGGCGCTCGCGCGCACTTGCGAAAAACCGTGATTGCACGACTATTTTCTATGCGCTTGCGCGCACGCGCGCGCTTGCTTGCATTTATGTGAATTTTTGTACATACATAGGTACATAGGTTTTAAACGAGTATTTATACTTTCGATGTGCAAGAAAATGACGACGAAAAACGGAAAGATCTACACAAAGATCATGCCAGCGGAGCGCAAGCGCGCGCGCTCCGTTCGCCTCGTCAAACCTTCTTCTTTGCGATCGTGGCTCTCTCATTGCAAACACGCGCGATATACCCGTATTATATACGTATATATATATGTATATATATGTATTCTTATATTATACTTGTAAAATATATATATATGTATATATATATATGCGACTGAGCTTATGTTTCAATACAGAATATATGCACTATTATACTTAGTAGACCGCATCACTTTACTACAATTATATTACAGAGAATTTATGATAGCACCAGGCTTTGGGGCACGAATTTTTTGCTTCATAAATTCCTTGATAGTATATTTACCCGCGTATGTATATATATAATCATATATATACCTAATATATACATATGAGGAGTTTGTGTTATGTCTTATGTGTGAGCCTTTTTGCTGAAAATGTTTCGTTCCACGCGCAGGCGCACAGATGATTCCGCTATGTTTCTGCGCGCGTACCACGGATTATCATGACATCTTGCCACGATCGGAACGGAAAACGATTAAGCAAAAAGGACTGTGTGTGTGTGTGTGCCTGTTCCTGTGCGCATGTGTGTGTGTGTGCGTGAGTTGGTGGTTCTGCCCAGCGCGCATACGGCTTATCCGGAGTATAATCTTCATTTGTGCAGTAAGCAAGCTTTGGGAGGTTACATTTAATTCAATAATATACTACTATTTGTTTTCAGGTCTGTGTGTGTGTGTGTTTGTGAGTGTGCGAGTGTGTGTGAGTGAGAATTTTGTGTGTGAGAATTCTGTTTATATATCTTTATTTCATTTTATATTTTTTTTGGATCTTCAATGTATTACACTCTAATTCAACAGCCGACACCGGATTAAAAAAATATTATTTTAATGTTTACATCAAAAATTATACACAATAATAATTTTATGGTTAATTCGATCAATCAACAACTTTCTGCTGTTAATATCGAATTTTTAAATCACAAGACAAAAAAACAATACACAATTATCTCATAATTAAGATATTTGTATAATTGCCGTTTACGATGAACTTTCGATTCCGATGAACTTTCGTTTTCGTTTTTTTATTTTTATTTATCTTTCCATATACGCCGCAACGCCGCGCCGGCGCCGCACAGCTGGAATCAAATATAGTCAGTGTATCAAATATTCAAATCACTTAATTAAACATTTAAAAAAAATCTTTTATGGTTATTGGGATAACCCACACCGTTTTTTTGCTACCATTTTCAATGCAATTGTGGTTCAATAGATTTTTGTGTAATTTAAACATTTTTTTTTGTAATTGAATCAGTTTTAGGATAATGTGTGAAACTCAAATACAGAATTCTCAGTAAGGGTCAAACGATGTCAATAATAATAGCACATAATTTCAAAAGCGTATAATTGCGTTGTTTTTGAAGCATTTTTTTGAATAAACAAATAATTTATTTACATGATGTGTGTAATTTGATTTGATGGTTATATTTTTTCTGTGTATGGCAACTAAATGAACGCACAAAAAAGAATGATTTAAATGCAATAATTATCTTAAATACATTGATAATTATTGTATTTAAATTAATTTTGTTTACTCTATAATATATATATATATTTATTTTACTCTAT
>JAAAKO020026241.1:0-14078 GCA_010015015.2 Bolitophila cinerea
AGTAGACTTTGCTGTAAATTGTCTAGTTTGTTTGGTTTTGACTCATCAGCCATAAAGCTCATAAATAGTTATCTACATCAAAGAATTCAATGTGTATCCATAGCAAATTATACTTCTACGCCATGTTTCATAAGTAGAGGAGTTCGCCAAGGATCAATTCTTGGCCCTCTCCTCCTCACAATGTTTATAAATAATCTTCCATCGAAGCTTCTATATTCTTCCTCTCATCTTTATGCAGATGATTTACAAATTTATTTACCACGTAATCCTGAGAATATTAATGAAAGCATCTCTCTTTTTAACATTGAATTATCGAATATAAATAATTGGTCAAGTATATACAAAATACCGGCGAAAGTATATGCTATAATTAGAAGCTTATGGTCTTTTAAAAGCTGTGTCTCTCCATGCTAGAGTTTCTTTGGATAAGTAACTAATAATGCCACACTTCTGCTATGGGGACATTTTAGCATCAAAGAAATGTTGTTATTACAATTAGCAATCAACACCTGCATTAGAGTTATTGATACGTCGCATTGATCATATTTCCAGATTTCAAACCAAAATTTTAGAAATTACACTTGTCGATTATTTAAAATATATGCAATTATTATTCTTTTTCAAACTAATCAAAAATAAAAGACCAAATTAGCTTTATGACATACTATCTCCAAGTATAAACATATGCACACATCTTTTTTCGTAAATATTATTAATAACTGGAATGATTTACCAATATATGTTAAGAAAAACCACACATTACTATCATTTAAAACAGATATTTTTAATTATTTCCAATCTCAGCAACAAAAATGACCTGATCACTGTACAGTTATATTAAAAGATTCGATAAACTTTGTCGGTTATTTCTGGACCAACATAATAAACCAATATTTACGGCCGGAGTAGTGCCAAGAAACTGTAAGATAATCTATTGGGATACCAATATTAAAGATAAGAAGCACCCATAAGTCTTAAAAGTTTCTTGCAATAAATGTTTAGCCAATTCACGAAAAGCTTATTGAATGTATTATAACAACAGCAACTTATTGTTTACATAAAGGACACAAATATTCTTTCAGACGCATAATTTGGATTCCGAAATAAACAATCATCGATAAATTGCATAATTAGTTTATGGAAAAAGGACTTAGACAATGGCAATATTATTATTTCTGTGTTGCTGGACTTTAAAAGAGCATTAAAAACAATTGTCCGATACATTTTATTAATGAGTGCATCGTTCTCTACATCGCCACCTTCAAAGACGAGAAGAACCTGCTGAGACAACGAAACATCTATTACTAGACAAAACCCTTTTGGAGTGCCGCAAGGATCTGTACTTGGACCTCTACTATTTATTTTATACATCAATGATATTCAAAGAACTCTTAAAAACTGCTCGATTAACCTAATTGCCGACGACCAACGCGACGACTTGCTGACACTATCATTCAGACTATGAAGAAGGTATAGTAAAAATAAATGAGTTCCTCGCTCTGTGAATACCAATTAAAGCTGAACATTACAAAGAATAAATACATGATACTAAGTTACAACACAATATTGAACACTAATGAAGTAGTTTTATATACGGAAAAATTAAAAGGGTTAACATTAACACCTTCAAATATTTCGGAGTTTTAGCAGACAATAAGTTATCTTTTAAAAGACAAATTAAACAATTAAAGTGTTCTTGTTGTATAGGTTAAGCCAAAAGCTAACAAAACAATCTCGGCTTATGATATATCGATGTGTGATAAAATCCCATCTATAGAGCGTGTTTGATTTTTCATAGTTGCGAGGGTTTGGCTACTTGGTGCGCTCGTAAAGTTGAATAAATTTTGTTTTACATTTTATTCCATATTTTACTGTTTTATAAGTCTTTTTAAAATTCATTGAATTTATTATGTTCACAAATAATTAATTTAACTAAAATTTAAGAAAAATCAGCTTTTTAAGCGCACCTATGTAACCACCAAGTCATTTAGATCAATTAGTATGACCTCATTCTTCCTTAAATCTATCGAACGCATTATCGATAGATTTATTAGGGATCACGTCTTAATTGATTATCCCTTGTACGGCAATCATCATGCCTACCAAACTGGTAGATCAGTTGAATCCGCCCTGCATAGGCTAGTGACGATTACACAAAAAGCCTGGACGACAAGAAAATGGCCCTCGGGACATTCCTTGATATCGAGGGAATGTTTAACAACGTCTTTTTTGACGCGGTTCAGACAGCTTGGACTGCCCATCACGTTAGTCGCACAGTCACAAGATAGATAGACTCTATGCTCAGGCACAGAATTGTCCACTTTGACACTGGAGGTGAAACCGTTAGGGTCTTGGCAAAAAGAGGTTCTCCTCAGGGAGAAGTTCTTCTTCTTCTTCTATTGAGTATGGTGGTCAATGACCTCATTGTAATTCTCAATGAGGTAAGCTTCTATACCCTAGCTTATGCCGACGACATAACGTTCTATGTGATCTCATGCAGCACGCTTTGAACATAATCTCCCAATGGTGTGGATGTTTAGGTCTTGCGGTTAACGCCGGAAAGACTGAAACCATTCTCTTCACCAGAAAAACCAATATTGAAGGACTCAGTCCAATAAATCTAAGTAACAATCCAGTTAAGAGGGTTTCGAAAGTTAAATACCTTTGTGTTATACTTGACAACAAACTTTCCTGAAAAGACCACCTGGACTACAAACTTACCAAAGCTACCAACGTATTTGGGCAATGTCAGAAGGCTTTTGGTAAGTCTTGGTGATTGACCCCCAAAGTGGTCCACTGGTTCTACTTAGCCATAATTAGACCTCTCGCATCCTACGCCTCCATTGTGTGGTGGCACAGATCGTGAAAGGTATCGGCCATAAGGCAACTAGAGAAATTCCAACGACTGGTTTGCATTGGCATATCTAGTGCCATGAGAACCAGTCCCACATCTGCTTTGGAAATCCTTTTGGGCCTGCCTCTTTATCGTGGCGGATGCTGGGTCGGCGGCGCAAAGGCTATACCTCAGCGGATGGCTCATCAAAGGGTCACGCCTCCATATATGAAGCGGACTATCACTAACATATATTAGGCCAGAATTTAGGACGCTTTTTGACTACGTCATTCCGGGTTTTCGCTTAGGTAGGAGGTTTAAAGTCAATATCCCTTCAAGAGAGCATGCGCTCAGTTAATTCTGTGCAAGGGGAAAGGAGATGCGCCTGTCTTTATATGGTCCGATAGTCAAGCAGCCCTGAAATCGCTGAGCGCTTCCAGATTCACTTCTGGATTAGTGCTAAGCTGTTGGCAGGTGCTACTATATCTCTAAGGTCTCCTGTAAGCATGATTTTGGTCCCTGGTCACTCAGAAATCCCAGGCAACGAACAGGTAGACCTCTTAGCGTAAAGAGCATAATGGGCTTACGTCTCTTTGAGACGTTTCCCCCTTCCAATCATCATCTTCAAGCGCACCAAGCGGACATTTGTTCAAACTACCGACACGCTTTAATAGAATACGGTTCATCTGATTTGTTTTTGTGTAGTGACGAAATCGACGAACTGTCATTAAAATTATGCTAAACGAACTTTTCTTGTTAAGTGTTAAACAGTTAATTGTGCTAAAAGAGTTTTTATTTATTTTTAAAATAAGAAATGGTATGTTACCGAAATACATAAATCTTAAACTGTAAATTACACTACGTCCATAATTGTTCATCATACGTACTAAGAAATCAAAATAACTTTAAACTACCAATCTATAAAAGTATCGTATAGAAATAATGTGTTTTATATGTGTTTTTATTTAGAGCATGTTTTAGTATTTTATTCACATTTCGTAAAAAATTACAAATGCAAATATTTCTATATTAAGAATGAGATTCCCTAAGCAATTGAAACTTTCAATATTGAAAGGCATTTAAATCTCAAAAGTATCAATCGGTTAGGATTTATTGAAAATAAGCTATTCCGTAACACGATTGAAGCGAAACTTTCGTTTTTTGCTAATTCTAATCTGACGCAAATCTGGTGACAACTCAGCCGCGACTGCCCTGCAGTGCTTGGGCTGCAATTATCTTAGATCAGTTTCGCTAGGAGATTTATCCAATTCCACTTTCTAACTCTTAATTGCGTACAGTCAAAAAAATAGTTCTAATAATATAATACAGCTAATTATTATGTGCTCATTTTTTAATTTATGAAACGTTAGCTTTTGTGTATTTAGTTTAAATGCAATTCTTTCTGTCAGGTTTTTTTCATTTAGGTGATTTGTCAGCGAAGGACCATAATTAATAGACCATAAAGCTTATTAAAAAATGCAGTTCTTTTAAAAATCGTTTAATTGGATAGCCTTGAATTGACGCACCCGGTACATATGTATACTTAACCCTGCTTATAAAACATATAAAAATATAGTATGTACTCTGTTCTGTTTCATATCCATGTTATGTAAACATATAGTATATACATATGACATATACTTTTACGCGTACACCGCATACACACACATACACACATTATGGCGGTTGCGAAATGAATTATGAACACTTTGAGCATTTTTATTTTTTTATTTGCACATCTTCGAGTGCAAAGCGGTTATTTATCGAAATTGGATTTCGTTTCCGTCTCTTGCCTGGACTTAAGTCCTTTTTACGTATATTATTATATTATTTATCGATAATATGCGCACGCGTGCGGAGGCGATCCGGAGCGCGGTTTATTTGTGCGTATATGAAAGGTACATAAAGAACACAATATATACTCATATTATACATCCGGAGGTCATGGGTTCACAATAATATTTATCTTATTCCTGGACGCTAATAAAATGCGGTTGAATGAAGCAATAAATAGGAATATATATTTTGCTAGAGAGAAGGAATAAATGCTTAATAATGATGATTGAGGTAAAAATGATCAAATAATGAAGT
Source organism: Bolitophila cinerea (assembly GCA_010015015.2). Classification (NCBI taxonomy): domain Eukaryota; kingdom Metazoa; phylum Arthropoda; class Insecta; order Diptera; family Mycetophilidae; genus Bolitophila; species Bolitophila cinerea. The sequence goes on from JAAAKO020026241.1 coordinate 4,925, forward strand.
ATCCATATATACATGTAAGCGGTGTGGCAAAAGGTTCAATCAAAATGTAGTAAAATGAATTCGACAAAACTTTTGGGATATACTGCAGAAAGAGAAATACACACTTTATCCTATGTTCTCAAATAAAACGATTTAAATATAAATACTACCATGAAAATACTGAATCATTTAATTGAGTAAAATCGGTATTTTGTTGGGTGCTTGGGTCTTAATTTCTAGATATTAATTAATACAAAAAATGAGCTCTCCAAAAATATTGAAAATGTGACGCTACAAAATTTATATTTGCCTTCTTTAAATTTATTTTCAAAATTGTCTCGCGACAAAATTTCTGCATTTAAATTAAAATGGGGCAAATTGAAATTGTATCACCTCAGAATTTCTCAACAAAAAAATGTTGGAACATTATAGAAGAATAGAATTAGTGTTTTTAATAAAATAAAAGCAAGTGCGCATGCCAGCGCGCTATTAGAAGTTTTGATTGTATTTTGATACTATTTTTTATTTTTCTTTCTTTTTAATAATTTCGGTATTCTTTGTTTAGAACTCTAAACTCAAATAAGTAGCTTTTAAAAAATCAAACATTTAGGTAAAAAACTTAAATAGAAATTATAAAACGACACAATTTCAGAAAATATACATTTTTTAAATTCGCTATAGACTTTCTGAAAATCACAATTAACTTGAAATAAAGGCAAATAGAAATTCTGTCCCAAAAATGCATACATAATCTGAAATCTGATTGAATCCACCAAAACATAGTTTTTCCACCAGACTTGCGGTTGAGAATACAATTAATAATCATTATTTTGCCAAATAAGTTTTCTCAATTGACAACGCGACTAATAAGATCCTATACGTCAACTTAGAACAGTTATAAATCCCCATACTTTAAGTACTGCAGAATGAATCGCAATAATTACTGAAATTAGGTCGATCTTCCCCTCAATATAATTTTCTCTTGGCTTTTATATAATATAATAATATTATTTTACCCTATATAAATGCCTATATATAATAATTAGATGACATAGTATATTAAGCTCAAGATTTATTAAGAAGGAAACTAAACGAAGAAATACGTATAGTCAAAATGCAATACACAAGTCATTGAATAAAATACAGTAAACATGGTTCACTCGATGTAAATGCTCGATTTGATATAAGTTCTCCCTTCTCTTGCAGTGTGGTTCAATAAGTTTTAATAAAATATATACCACCAACTCAAATTTATATGTACAAGCGAGCTTTTGGATTTGCCATAGAAAAGTTATACGTAGGGTTCAAAGTGCTCGCGAATTATATTGAATGCGGGGAGAAGAGAATGTATGCCAGAAGGGTTCACGTGTGCTAAAGGATAATATAATTCTGAGTTGCCTCTTGAGACTCTTTGATAGCATTTCATCATAACAGTGACAATGATATGGGTTATACCACGGAAGGAAATGCAGATGTCTCTATAATATTATTAGTATTACTGATATATCAAGATATGTTTTGACGGGTCGAAACGAAAACGATCGAATAATTGTTTATAGATTAATAGAGAGTGAGTAAAGTTTCCCAAACCAAAAATACTGCCTTTATGATTTTTGTTTTCGGGTGGACTGTTTGGGTATCAATAAATGAATTTACAACCTCGGCAGATAGGTCAATTTATAGCTCTTATTGAAAACACATGTTCTATGAAGCTAGAAACCAGTTACATTTCTCTCCTTTTCCTTAAACTTACTTTTCAAGGATATATAACATATAGTACATTAAAAAGTATCCAGAATGGGCAAGATATGGCTCGCGTATTGCAAAATTGTTATGATGGTTGCTAAGGCCAACCAATTTTAGGATAGCTGTCAAATTTTCAGACAGATACGTCATACAGTTCTTGTTTACTAGGCACTTTTGTGAAGCAAGTCAGGCACTTTAGCAAAAATGGATAAACACGAATTTCGTGCAGTCATCAAACATTACTGAATTTATGGGAAAATGGCGACGGAGATACGAGAAAGTTCATGGCATCTCCACAAGTTCATTTTCGACTGTAAGTCTATGGGTGAGTGAGTTCAAACGCATGGGCGTACGAGCACCAAGGATGAACCACACAGTGGACGTCCAAAAACTGCCACTAATGAGGAAATGGTCAAAGTCCTTGATCTTGTGTTAGCCGATCGTCGAGTGAAGTTTCGCGAAATAGCTTCTTATATGAACGTGCGCAAAATATCGTGCACGAACATTTGGGCATGAGGAAATTGTCGGCGCGATGGGTGCCGCGTTTGTTGACTATGGACAATAATCGTGTGACCACTTCGAAAGAGCAACGTAATCCAAAGGATTGTTTGACGATTGGTGACCGTGGACGAAACATGGATCCACCACTACACACAAGAGACAAAGCAGCAGTCGAAACAGTGGACTTTTTTAGCAGTTCTGCTCCAAAAAAGGCAAATAGTATCCCATTGGCCGGAAAGGTCAGGGCCACCGTTTTTTGGGATTCCCAAGGTGTGAGCCACATCGACTTTTTTAAGACGGGAAATACTATCATAATATCACGGGGAAATACAACAGCGATTTATTGAATCAATTCAACGGCGTATTGAAGGATAAACGGCCTCGTTTGCACTGAAAAATAGTGCTCTTCCACCACGACCAGGAGCCGGCTCATTAATCCCGAATTGGGCCACGAGGTAGTGCCGCACCGCCCTACTCTCCAGACCAGGCACCATGAGGCTTCTTTTTGTTCACAAAGATGAAGACTTGGCTCGGGGGCAAGTGCTTCACGAAAAAAAAGTTGGAGCACCTCTTGGAAAAGTGTGCCCTGAAAGGATGTTAAAAAATAAAAACAAAAACCTGTTTAAATACTTCGTTTTTTGCCCATTCCGGAAACTTTTCAATCTACTTATACATATATTTACATATATATATAATTGCATTGTTTTTGTGACAAAATAGTTTTTTTGATCATTGAATAACTATATGCATGTTTCGCAGTATAAATATACTATACCCTAACCTTTTTTATACTTTTTCTAAAATAATGTCTAAAAAACTGTCTAAAACAATGTTTACCTCGCTGTCCAAAGAACTGTTTAAAACTCTGTCATAAACATTGTCTATAACTCTGCCTAAAAATAACAAAGCATAACATTGAATATTGTGTATGCTATCTAAAAATATCAATAAAGAAATAATAGCAAACATATTTTAACATGATGATATTAATTATATTTTTTAAGAGTTTAATGAAATTCTTGGTTTACAATATACTTTCATCCCATTCTCTTTGCGCACTTTATACTAGATTCTAACTAGTTCATATACAAAAACCGCTTGCTCGAATTAGAAATATAGAATCTGATTTGTTTTCAAGTAATTATTGTCGATGAATGAATGCAGACTATATACTTTGGTGATCCTTCCAACGTGCCATCTGGTGGGAGCGTGTTATCATTCTAAACGTGAACCATGACACATTCCATGAGGTTCTGATATGTGTATCTTGATCCATATGTTTCCTACCTGTTTCCATTTTTAAAATTATTTTTCTAAAACTTACAAAACTGCTGATGCAGCCTCTGCTGGAGACCCATTCCGTGAGTCGGCTTTCAGGAACATCATTCTTGTGTCTTCTACAAACGGTTGCTGAACTGTGGAACGTCTAATAACTAAAGATCTGGAGTTATCGGATTCCAGTCCATAGGGTCATCCCTGGCAACGAACTGTGGTCATAAATTTAAAACGGCCTATATTTGTAGTTTGTACAACCAATTATTGTCTAAAAGAAGAATTTTCTGGCGATAGAGTACACTATTCCAACCTCTCCTCTGAAGATATGGCTGCCTCTCTGAGTGTGTAAATTTCTTTTTTTCAGAAGTATCAGACATTGCCGCTTTAGCGCATCAGTTTATCGTGCGCGAGGAGGAAGGAGATGCGTATATCTGCCCTGAATTTGTTGAGCGCGTATAGATTCAATTTTAACATTATTAGCAGGTGCAACAAGAGTCTTCAAAAACCGATGCGAGACATCGGAAATGATTCTGAGGAAACCTAGTGCGAGAGTAACTATATCGGCGCTTCACTTAAAGCTCTAATTAGACTGCGGAATCCTCACTGCCTACTAAAAATCGCATCGGTGGGGTAACTCGGATAGCCCAACCTGCAGGGGTAACTAACTATACCATCAGTAAAAGTAGCTGATCAGGATGTTTTATTTGGTCGAAAACGAGTGAAAATACGGGCGTAAGTTTCAATCTAGATTTAATCGTGACTAATTTTAATCAGTTTGGTATTAAAAGAAAATACTAGAAAATGATTTAAAAATAGCTCGAATATAATAATTGTTTTCAAATAATTTCAAATAATTTCGGAAATTGATCGGATTTCTTAAAACTTGTATGTCTGCTGGCCAGCACTGCAATAAACAGTTGTATTTAAAAAAAAATATAGTATGTCTATATTGAAAATAATTAGTAACTTATCTTTGTTCATACCTAATACTGTGCTCAGGTTTCTTCCGATTAAATTCAGAGAAAAAAAAGAATTTAAAAAAATGCAAACCAATTATTAAAAAACTACGTTGAAGAGCAAAAAATTTAAATCTAAAATTAGTTTAAAAATAATTTTATTATTTATAAAATTGGTTATTAAATATAAGCTACAAAATGCCCTGTCATAGTTAAAAATAAAAATGTGTTGGTATGTTCCACTCCAAACATTATTGAAATGATTGATGAAAAATCTCAGTGGGTATTGAAAAGCGGCACACACCCACACAATTTTTTTTACTGAGAATGATTCAAGAAACACGTGAACACCTTGCAAATATATTTTTTTCTGCACGACCAAAAAAAAATATTTTGAAAAATTCAAACCATTTGCAGGTAAATTATATTGATTTGAATATTTAGATTATTACATTGCAGGCATTTATAATTTTTTTAAATGTGGGGAAGCATCTTTATTACAATCCCGTTTTTTAGGACGCCTGAGGACACTATTTATATACCAGTTTTGGTACTTGGCTCAGCTTATATAAAATAAATATTGATCTTCGTTTTGTACCTGTTAAGTGTGCCAATTATATTATCAACCGATTCATTCCTTCGAGATAAAATTCACTGTAAAAATCCAAAACCGAGAAGAATGCCAAAAAACAACAATTATTTGGTGGACCAAATTAATTTGAATTGTTAAGTGTCAATTTCGTTGCCTTTAATGATTTACTAAAAGGTATTATCTGGAAATTGTGTAATCAAACCAAGATAAAATGATATCTAATGATTAAAACGATAAATAATCGCATATTGATAATGAATATTTTTATTGATATACAAAGTAATTGACCATTTAAAAATATAATCAATTTCAACCGACGCACCCGGTATCATTCATATATACATTATCACACACGTTCTCTGATTGTATTATACTATTATATAATAAAATATGTTATGATGTTATTATATAACATAAACATAATATATTTCATGCATCTAAATGATGTTTACACGTAGCGCGCCACACGGGATCCCCAATGACAATACAACAACCCTTGAATAAATATCGATAGCATAACGCGCGCAATCGTGCATCATCTTTCGTCTACCCTTATGGCACACAGAACACACATGGCAATGACACATAAACACATACACACACAAATACATATATATATATATAGACGGATATTTACATAAACAACACACAGAAACACACAAATGTGTTTGTGTGTGTGTGTGTGTGTGTGTGTGTGTGTGTGTGTGTGTGTGTGTGTGTGTGATCTCCAGTAATGAAATACGGTCATCCCAAGCGAAAAGCTCCACTTTACATCCGATTTCCGAATTCATATTAATACTCATCCCCAACCCCTTACATACATGGCTTTTATAGTATGTCCTTCATGCATGACCCCTATGCAAACACATACACACACGCACACATATTGTCATACATTCGTTCTTCAAAATCCGTTTGTTGTTTGTGTGTTGCAAACAATCTGTCATCCTCAATGTCCCTGTAATCATGTACACAGTAGCGCATAAACACAGAAATCGTTGTGGCCCCCGCGCTCAGTGGTTCGAAGGACCATACAGAAAACCTAACCACACATAAACAATTATAAAGGAGTGTACTGTACATACCTTTTGGCGCATACCCGCTTATTCAATTATCTATATCTCTCCAACGCGCTCAGCTTTATTCCCAAACACTGTAATCCATTTTCGGGGATCCTGGGTATATAATATAGTGCTCCGGTGGTTGTTGTGGTACACGCTTTTCCAACAGCAAATTTTCCACACACACACACAAAAAGTATTTTTTGTGTATGTATTGTATATATAATATAACAAATTCCGCGCGTGTGTAGTACAACTACGCTCGCGCTCTGTTTTCTCGGCGGCTTTAACGCTCGGCGCTCGACACCCGCGCTCGCGATGTCAGTTTCCTCTCAAACGATAACGATGTGCGTGTTGGTGTTGGTGGTGTTTGTTGGTGGGAAGTGATGGGGGTGGTGGTGTACAACACAGAATTACACAAACACACCAAATCCATCAAGCCTATATAATTTTATCTCATACACACACACACATACACTCACACCCATTGAGTAACGATTTTTCAATTGACACAGTTTCCGAATTCGTTTTCCTCTTGTGTATTGAGCATTGTCCATGCATTTGCGTTCGCACTAACCCCGATTACGAATGCTGCAGCTGTGTGGCCTTACGGTTTCTCGTAACCAATACACCTTTACACTAACACTAATACACATTTATATATGCGTATATCTATATATCACCTGCGAGGACAAAAACGACACAAATCGGTTACACACGTCGCGATCTTACGCACCTCCTTATCAATCACTGAGCTTTTCTGGACAAATTCACTATAAAAACACCAATAACGGTGTACAGAAACAAACACACAAATACACATGCAAAAAAAACACGGTAAATAGAAAAATGCTTCACACAACAACAACAACGCGCAAAAAAAACGGAGTTATATAAAAGTGTGTTTTTCTTCGGGATGTGTGTGCTATACAATATAAGAGCACCACACCAACGCGCGCCTACACACCAGCAGAACCACGCACAAATATTCCTCTGCAAAGGGATGAACTTTACCGTTGTACGACCGCCAGAAGACTACCGCAAGGCGCAAGATGATGATGACATTATTGTTGGTGTGTGATGCTCTCTGCTCTGTGTGCTTTTACTCACACGCGTTGTGTCTCTGTGTGTGTCGCCCATGCGTGCGCGAAGAAGACATGAGATCCGCGTGGGCATCAGTATGGAGCCAGGAAAAGTGGGACAACGGTATTGTACGTATTGTACACACGTATTGCATACATATAGGCGAGTATGTAAATACCTTTTCATATATAATACATCTGTGTGCTCGAGGGACCATATATACATACAATAGTGACTGATTCCGGAGTCTGTGTGTGCGGGCGCCACCGGGTGGAGAAGACGACACCAGCTTTTAGCCACCAGCCAGAGAATAAATATACAGAGATAGAGAGTGAGAGAAGAGAGAGCCTCGAGCCAAAAGGGTGCGCACAGCGCATGCGTGATTGCGCGGTGCTGTCAGAAATGATCTATTTATCTTGTTATCGTAAAAGCGTAAAAAACATCAGGAGAGGCGGCTCTCGGGCGGCGTACAGGCGCCCCAACAGTGTGTATGTGTTTTTTTTGTCAGTGTCACTCCGCGTGTGTATTTATCTATTTATGTGTATAATATAGGGATACATAGCGAGTGCGCGAAGTGTGGAGAGGACACACAACACACAATATTGACACATTAGATAACAAGGGGGAAGAAAGAAAACATTTGATTTGCTAAATCAGTGGCAAACACATGTACACATACACACACACAGCGATATACATTTATATATACAAGGATATGGTGGCTGCGCGCGGGAAGGGTAGGTAATTGTTCAATATATTTATGGGAATGTGGTTGCAAGTGCTTTTGTGGGGTGGGCACGTGGGTGACGGGTGTATATATAGATGCGGGTGAGATCAAGAAGACAAAACGGTTGTTTACGTAAGAGGGTGTAGCTTTAAACGGTAATCGATTACCACACAAAGAGGATTCAAATTTACAATTTAATAATATAATCCACATCATCATTTTTTGGGCGGCTTTCGTTTTTCTCTTAAGACATTAACATTTCAGTCGGCAGAATTCTTCATACAAGTCAGTATATAGTATGCTTTTCTATAGCAATTCAAGCTTTTTCTCATGGTAGAAGTGCATGCATTATCGTTGAGAGAACCAATGCCCTATAGGTATTTAGATTATGGATCAGTTGTATTTACACACGATAAACAGCGATTTGAAAATGATTGCTCGAATGATTGTATATTATTGCCCCAGGTTTGAAATTCTTTGGCCAAAAAAGAAAGAAAATGTGATCCAGGTAACAACATCTATACGTTCTTCATTATTTCGAGGCCACGCTGAACTTTAGGAACATTTAAACAAAAACAACCAAATATAAAATTTAAATTCGTTAAATTCAATTTTCAACCGACGTTGCAAATGCAACTATATAAAACTTGCAAGTTTAGGTTTTTTACACGTTCAGAACTTAATTCCAGATTACCTACCGATTTAGTCATTTAACAACCCTCACAAGACTAAACCAAACTAAAAGTTGCTAACCAATTAGTTGCAATATAAGATTGTTTATCTGCTGTGAGCGACTCTGTCAAGCAGAGCCACTGAGCACTAAAAACACGTTTCAACTTTTTAAATTAATTTTAGAGGAGTGTGTATTTTTTTATTTTTATAAATTTTTATAAGGTTTTAATTTTCTTACGAGTTTTTATGGATCCCCTTCCATAAAAACCCGTAAAAAATGAGGTGATGTTGCGTAACAAACAAAATGTTGATACATATAAAATCGCAACTTTATTTTATTTTTTCACAACTGTATACAATTGAATTATTTTTATGATATTTGAATTACCTACATTTTTCCGTTTTTTTTTTACTACAGGTACTATTAGACGGGCATCTTTTTGTGACATTGCAATGTGGCTCAGACGTCACAATTGCGTCACAACACCGACATTTAAATTTCGCTCCGTCTGATTGACATTTTTAGACGTTTTTTGGCGACATTTAAAATGCCAACCAAAAT